>LOEQ01008477.1:10839-24133 GCA_001685075.1 Bramus lutescens | reverse complement strand
TTGAGACAGCATCTTACTATGTATTACTGGCTGGCTTCAAACTCAGAGATCTGTCTGCCTCTGCTCCCTGTATGCTGGAATTAAAGGTCTGGGACACCATGCCCAGATAACCAAAAAGATTTTTTTATAAGTCTCATATCTTTTTGTTATGAGGAAGGAAAGAAAAAGCATGGGGTCAAGAGCAACCAGAGTGAGACAGAAGCACTAGCAGAGCGGAAGCCAGATAAAGACGAGTGGTGAACAGATTCGATAGATGTCTGATTGGCTTGTGTTTAACATACATCTGTTTATATCTTTGGGTATGTGTGCACATATGTTTATAAGAGTGTGGAGGTCTAAGGACAAAGCAATCTGAACCCAGGTCGTCAAGACAGCAATACAAGCTTTTACCCAAGGAGTCCTCTGCTCTCTTACTAACTCCAGTTAGTGCAGCAAACTGGAAGTCTGAGCTCCAATCTAAGCATCACCCACAAGTCCAAATAGGATGAATATCTGTGAAACTGAAACAAAACACCCTCTGAGGAATATATCCAAACCCAGAGACTCTACAAGAGAACATTCACAACACATAAGAAACAATTCCAAACTGACCCAACAAAGACCAGGACAAGAAGATCCAGTAGAAAGGTATAGATGTACATGGTATAAACTGTGTTTTCCATTTTTGACAGTCTTTAAGAACTATATTTTGTCAAGAAATAGAGTCTGCATGATCCTACCCAACCATATTCTGGGTAAACATAAGGTGGATGAGGTTAAACAAAGACATTAAACAGGCATACTACATACATGTTCTTCTTAATAGCATTTTTACTCACAAGGGGCTTATCAGGAAGTCACCCTACTGCAGGATGAGCAGTACCAATGTACAAGATAAAAGATCCATTAGGCTGGCTTATTAGAAGAATAATGGTCAAGGAGTAATGAGTCAAAGAGCAGAGATACGGAAATAAATTATCTAGTCTGCACAACAGAAAGATGGTATGAGGGGGAAAAAAGCCAGTAAGAGCCAAAGAACAGAGATACAGAAATTATCTAGTCTGCACAACAGAAAGATGGTATGAGAAAAAAAAAAGCCAAACAGAGCACATGATGTCTTGTATGCAGTAGGAATCCCAGGAGTAACAGCAAGAGAATATGAAAACAAATATCTGAAAATTTTCCAAATCTGGTGAAAGACATGTATTAAACGCTGCCAGTTCAGACAGGATAATACAGAGAAGGAACTAGAAGTATACCTCAATCATGCATGTCAAAAGCATTGGGGCTCCGTCCATGGTATACATGCATTAAAATAAGCCATGGCTAAGTGCAGAAACAGTGAAACTTGTGAAAAACTCACTGGGGCATGGCTCTTTTGGGGAAGCTCAGGGTCCAGTGCCCAGCACCTATAAAATAAGATGTGGTGTGTATGCCTGTAATCCTAGCAACTCAGGAGGGAGAGGCAAGAGGATCCTGAGAGGTCACTGGGTGGCTTAGCGAAGTCAATAAGGTCCAAGTTCAGTGAAAAAGACCCCATCAAAACATGAAGAAGTAGAAAGCAGGCTAGGAAGGCACCAACATGGATTCTCCACACCATGGGCATAGTGCATGTACACACACACACACACACACACACACACACACCATTTTAGTAATTAGTATACAGTTTCCTGTAAGAAAAGAACTTTCATTTTCAAGAGGTCAAAAAAGCTTTTCAAACATTGATTAGAATTAGTGATACCAGAGGAAAAAGACAGTTGTCAGCTTAAATAGAACTCTTTGAATGTAAATCAAATATAATTGTATCAGAACCTATATAAGTAGGCATTAAATGATTTTTTTCATTGTTATATTATTGATATCAGGATCCCCTCTGTTTCTGCTGAAATGTTTCTATAATTTGCTTAAGGTAGCATTAATAGGATTTGTAGTACATTTAGATAACCCAGATCCCTGGCATCATTAGAATCATTACTATGAGAAGCAAACTTCAAATTGTCTTTTAAAGAAGTATTCACACAGATTTAGAAATCAGAAAGAGAAACAGACATGAGATCTATCAAGTACAAAAGGTATCTCCAGTTCATGACAGGATGTGTATCGTGGCTCCAACTCCATGATATTGACCATATTCAGATAGCCCCTGTGAACACAATGGCCCCTGGGGTCCACATGGGTAAATTCTCACTCTCATAGCATATCATCTTCTATGAAAGGAACAGAGCACTGATGAAAAGATGCTTTATAGGCACAGGACACAGGCATGTGGCTCACAAATACATGAACTCCAATCCCAGGGAACCCGACACTGTCTTCTGGCCTGCAAAGGCACTAGGCCCATATGTGGTACACAGACAAACAAGCAGGCAAAATACTCACATATATAAAAATAAAGAAAAGAAAAAAATTGAACAAATATTACAGAAAAAGGTAGTATAATTAATGTGAAAATTTTTAAGGATCAACAAAAAATGTGATGATCCATCTTTTCAGACCCTATTCAAAAGCAAAGGAAGTGTCATTCACTTTGCTTGTAAAACAAACATTTCATTTGATGTAAGTTTAAGGGCATGGAGAAATCACAGCTAATGACAGACAAACAGGAAAAGTACAAGAGAAACCACATGAACCAGGACACACAAATAAGTAGAATAGATGAGTTGGAGAGATGACTAAGTGGTTAAAAAACATGCTGTTCTACTGGGTTCCATTCTCAGTACACACATGGTGGCTCAGAGCAGAACAGCCAGGGCTACACAAAGAAACCCTGTCTGAAAACAAAACAATGCAAAAAACTACTGCTTCAGGGATCCAACTCCAGTTCCAGGGGATCCAACGTCCTCTTCTGACCTCCACAGACATAAGGCATGCATGTGGTGAACAGAAATACATGCCAGCAAAGCACCCATAAAATAAAATACTAAAAATTTTAAATAAGTATACTAATCAAACATTTACTGATAATTAGTCATTAAAAAACTAAATTAAAATAATTTTGGATAGCCAGATGTGATTGTGCACACCTTTAATCCTAGCACTTGGAAAGCTGAGGCAGGCTGTACTGGGAGATTTCTCTGTCCCACCCCATCCCACAGTCACTTCTAAATAATCACTCAGGGGTTTAATATTAATTACAAAATGTTTGGCCTATAGTTCAGGCTTATTACTAGCTAGCTCTTACATTTAAATTAAGCCATTTCTATTAAGCTATGTATTGCCATGTGGGCATGGCTTTTACCAGTCTGCTGGCATCTTGCTTCCTCAGTGGCTGGCTTGCATCTCTCCAGACTCTGTCCTTCTTTCTCCTTGTATTTTCAGTTTGGCTTTCACACCTAACTGTATTCAGCCTGGCTATTGCCCAATTCATCTTTTATTATCATTCAATGAAAGCAACACAGCATACTGAAGGGTTATCCCACAGCAGCAGGTAGATCTCTGTGAGTTCAACGCCAGCCTGGTCTACATAGTGAGACTCTTTATCTTTTAAAAAACAAAATAAAACAAAACATACAACAACAAAACCCATTTTGGTATACATATAATTTTGTTATTTGTTAAGACAAAAGCAATTTATATTTATATAAATTATTATATTTATATTTAATGAGATGAATGGGCTTGTCTAATACAATACAACCCAAAGTTGCAATGATTAATTTGATGGATGCTGAGAAATAACAGTAGGAAAAATGTGACTCTTCAGTTCCCATAATTGAACCACTATGCGTATGAACAGAAAACTAAGTCCATTAAAACACTTCAATCAGAACATACGCTAATGGGGAATCTGAGGTGTTTTAGTAGTTGACGAGGGTACTGCACCACAGGAGGGCACATGCAGCATCAAACACACATGCTGTGTGCTCAGAATGAAGGCTGGAGAGAGACCATGGACAACAATGACAAGCACTGACTCCAGTTAACTAGCATTTGATTTTAAATGTTTGGTCACTGCATGCTCAGAAACCTTTTCTCCATGGCCAAATTTTCAAACCTGACATTCAGTCACATGTAACTACATGGGGTCTTGAGGCACAGTTTAAGTATCTTTAGAATAATGAACCAAAGATCCTTCTCCTCTGTATGATATACTTACTAATTTCTTCCTTTATTTCACAGGCAAGCTCAAAAATTAACTGAGCAGCAATGCCACTGAACCAACTAGCTGAAGCCACAGCTTTCAAACTGAAGGTGAACCCCCACCTCATTAAAACACAAAACAGACATCTAGAACACTAACCAATTTGTACTTGTTCGGGCTGGCTGAGAGAAACGAAGGCTGATGTGTCATCAATCCAGGATATCTGAATGTTACCTGTTAACAATGAATGAAAAACAAAGTGATCGTCTGAACATTTAGAGAACCACACCACAGACTCAGCCGGCAGACTTCAGGAGAGTCTGCAGAGATGGCGTACTGCTGTGAGACTGGAAACCCTAGCACTAATCAATTTGCTCCTTGTTCTGTTAGAGTTTCAAGAGAGTGGAGGGGATGTCTTAGTGCATAAGAGCACTTGCTGTGCTATCACGAAGTCCTAAGTTCAAACCCCCACCACCCATATAAAAAAAAATCCATGCCTGTAACTCCAGCACTGGGGGCTGGAGACAGGATCTCAGAAGCCTGTTGCTCAACCAGTCTAAGACAGCTTCAGGTTCAGTGAGAGACTCTGTCACAGCAGGATATTCAGCCTCCTCCACGGTCTCCCCAGTGGTGTGTGAGGAGCAGGTATCTGCGTGTTTGTGTGTGTATGTGTGTGCGTGTGCACACGTGCATGCACACACCTTGCAAAGTATAAAGACCTCAGTTTGATCCTGGCAGCCCTATAAAAAGGTGAACACAGCTGAGTGGGCCTGTATGCCCTGTGCTGGAGAGGTGGAGATGGGCAAATCCCTGGAACTCTTAGGCCAGCAAGTATAGCAAAATTGGTGAGGTTTGGGTTCAGTGAAAGACCTTGCATCAAAAAACTAAGGTGGAGAGGACCAGTGAGATGACTCAGTGGGTGAATGCACTTGTTGCCAAGACTGACTGCCTCAGCTGGATCCCTGGGACTCACATGACAGAAGAGAACCAACTCTTATAAGCTGTCATCTGGCCTTCACATCATGCTATGGCATATGTGTCTTCACACACAATAAACAAATACAATTTTTTGAACTTTGGAAAGATAGTAAAGTAGAAATTTAATCGAGGAAGATATCAGACATGAAGCTCTGGACTTCACAGTCACACACAGGTACACACACAAACACAAAACAGTGATAATAAACTTTAAAAGTTAAAAAAGAAAACTTAGCTACAAGGACTTGTCACGATTCTGTCCAATCTTAGGCCAAGGTTAGAAGTTATTTATCTTTCAAGGTCACTAACAAAACTCCAAGACCACCCACAATCAAACTTGTTACAGATACTTCATTTTACAGACTGCTACAGTTTGGATAGTTCTGTCCCTGCCCCATGTTGACACTTAATCTCCCTTACCAGGTATTCAGGCATTGGGAACATACAGGGAGAGAATAATTGACTCATAATACTTAGCGGTGGAGCCTTGGGGAGTGACAGGACAAGGGAGCTCATGCAGGGCGGTGCCTCTCTTGGGAATACTGGGGGCTGACAGAAATGGGGAGCCTGACAGATACCGCAAGGACCTGTGTTCCTCTCTCATTCCAAGACGCCCTGGTGACCCTAACAGCAAGAGGCTGCGATTCCAAACTACTAGGAAGAGGTCTGGGAAAACAGATCCCATTGAGATGGCTCAGTGGATAAAGGAGCCGCCCTGCCGTCAAGCTTGACCATGTCCAAAATCCATGTGGTGAGAGGAGAGAGCCGACTTTACAAGCTGTCCTGATTTCCACATGCAAGCAATCACATGTACACACGCACACATGCATGCCTGTAATTTAAAAATTAAGTGTTCAGAGAGAGAAAAACCAAGACAGGCTGACAGGGAGAAACAGCAGCAAAAGTACTTCACTGAGGCAAACAGGATGAGCAGAAAGAAGCCCAGGGCAGAGCCCGAGCCTGCAGAGGAAATGGAAACTTGTACCTCTGCATCACTGTCCTTGGGGATATACAGAGCACCAGACTTTAACAATGGGTAAACAGCACTGGAATTTAGCAATAAAAGAAAAATTCATTCTACTAAGACTTTTAAAGGCTGGGAATTATAAAAAAAAAAAAGGTTTAGTTTCACTATCAAAGTGGAAAAGAAAACAATACAAAACCCCCACTTCAGTTTCTCAGTAAGATGACACTGCTCTCTTGCCCAGTGGAGGCAGCTGCCTCTTTGGATGAGATAAACAGTGCTAGTCAGCTTCTGAACACCTTCCAGAGCCAGGTCCTTCCATCCTAGTGTCAATGCTAAGGCTACAAAGATGGCTGTTAGTACAATTGTTGTTACTTCTAGTGAGAGAACACTTGCCCAAGGTCACATAGTTAAGATTTGTTTTACTTATTAAAACTTTATTGTAAATAATTTGGAAAAAAAAATCAGACACCAAAATGAACTAGATCCAAAGACCATACCTCTCAATGACTGTTTTTTAGACATGTTTTCTCTATCTAGTCCTGGCTGTCCTGGAACTTGCTCTGTACACCAGGCTGACATGGAATTCACAGAGATCGCCTGCCTCTGCCACACCACACCTGCCCACCTCAATGAACTTCTAGACAGTTAGAAAAGCCATTTTAAAGCTGTGGAGTTTCACACTAGGTTTTAGACTTTTTACTTAGTTTAATGCTTAAAATCTGACTTCATAGGGTCAGAACTTAAATAAATGAAAATAGCAGATACTTCAAAAAGAGTTGAGCCTGAGGCCATTGCCTTTCTCTCTCTGCAGCTAAATTAAAAAGTGGGGTAGGATTTCAAAGGGCAGAGGGCACCAGCAAGAGGACTTTATAGAAATATAACAGCTTTCAAATAAAGTATTCTGGGTTTGTTTTTAACTTAAGAGGTAATGTGTGCTCATTTCTGAAAAGACAAGAAAGCTTACAAAACATAAAGACCATCTGAAAAATACTTAGTGATGTGGTTGGAGAAACAGCTCAGCCATTAAGAGCACTTCACTGCTCTTTCAAAGGACCTGGATTCAATTCCCAGCACCCACATGGAGGCTCACAACTGACTGTAACTGCAGTATCGGGGATCCGACGCCTTCTTCTGACCTCCAGACACTGTATACACATGGTACTAATACCGAAATGCAGGCCAAAAAAAGAAAAAAAAACATAGATTTTTCTTAATGAATAATAATAAAATACTCGGTAAATGTTGAATGTATCTTCCTTTACTGGCATCTTACTTCTCTTTAATGTTTTTAAAAATAATGTTAGTTATACAAGATCCTATCCCATATTCCTCTTTTAAATCTAAGTATTAAAATACTATTTAAATACTTTATTAAATGTTTATACCTCTGCATATACACTTCAAGCATATTATTTTATTCATTATTGTGCTTGATGGTTTTATGTCAACACAAGCTTAAGACATCTGAGAGAAGGGACCTCAATTAAGAAAAATGCCTCCATAAAATCAGCTATATGCATCCTGTAGGGCATTTTCTTACTTAGGGATTGATGAGGGTATAATCAGCTCACTGTGTATGTGAGACCATCCCTGGGATACTGGTCCTGGGGGCTATAAGAAAGCAGACTGAACAAGCATTGGGGAGCAAAGCAGTAAGCAACTCCCCTCCATGGCTTCTGTATCAGCTCCTGCCTCCAGGTTCCTGCTCCATTTGAGTTCCTGTCCTGACTTCCTTCAGTGATGGACTACAGTGTGGAAGTGTAAGCTAAATAAACCCTTTCCTCCCTAACTTGCTTTTTGGTCATGGTGTTCCACTGCAGCAACAGAAACTGTAACTAAGACAATTACTATTTATGTCTATTACAGGAGCCATAGCGTGCATTTGAATGTCAGAGACAACTTAGTGGAACTGGGTCTCTCCTTCACTCCCTCCCTCCCTCCTTCCCTCCCTTTCTTCGTTCCTCTTTTTGCTTTGGAGTCTGTCCTGGAACTAGCTCTTGTAGACCAGGCTGGCCTCAAACTCACAGTCTCTCTTCCACTTTTATGTGAGTTCCAGGTATTGAACTCAGATCACTAAGCTTACACAACAAACACTGAGCCATCTCATTAGCCTATGAATATTTTCTTAAATGTCTGCATAGTAAATCTTCTGATGATATACAAGTATTACTAAGCATCCTACTACTAGCCAGTTTTCTGCCTTCACTTTACTCAAGAATCCCCAAAGAAAATAAATAGCTTCAATACTTCATTTGTTAAAGTAACAAACTTGTATATTCACAGACCCTGAGAAGTTTAACCCAGGAATGAGAGAAACTGTCTACCTTACACACACCTGGAGTCTTGGACTGCTTAGACATCTGTGTTTGCTGCTTTTATTGTTAATCTCACATAGAGATTGCTTGTCAGTATAAAACAGACATTCTTTCTGAATTTAACCTGATCTAGGCTTGTTTTCCTCATCAGCAGTAAGGGGAGTCCACCATGATAGTCCATATACTCTGTCAGCAAGGCTTACACAATGCACCTCAGATCCCATTACAACAGAACAATTCTGTGGCTGAAATTAACCTTGTCATGGACTTAGAAATCTTTTCCATGATCTCCTTCTGACCAACTAAGCACCAGGAGAAGGGACCCTAAAGCACCTTAAGGACCCTTAAAGCAGCCACCACAACTTTCCTGCTCACCAAAGGCGCTGAAGAGCTGGTAAAGGTCGCTTGTCTTCCACTCTTTGGGGAACGTCACGTGGAGAACATGGTCGCGTTTAGGCTGCACTACGAGACAAAAGTGACAAAAGGGTGTCAGTGGAGAAGTGACCCAAGTACTGGCCAGGGAGACAGCCCAGTTAGGGAGATACTGGCCACACAGCTGAGACCAAACCAGGGAGACAGCTCAGTTAGGGAGACGCTGGCCACACAGCTGAGACCAGACCCTATAAAAAGATGGACATGGAGGAGTGTACTCCAAATGCCAGTACTGGGGAGGGGTAAACAAAAGTATCCATTCCTGGGACCCTCTGGTCAATAGTCTAGCCTAAGCAGTGAGCT
Source organism: Bramus lutescens (assembly GCA_001685075.1). Taxonomy (NCBI): domain Eukaryota; kingdom Metazoa; phylum Chordata; class Mammalia; order Rodentia; family Cricetidae; genus Bramus; species Bramus lutescens. Next base: position 15,075 of record LOEQ01008477.1, on the reverse strand, counting down.
TCAAGTAGACACTGGATCTCAAAAAACAAGGTAGACAGCTCCTGAGGAAGAACAACCAAGGCAAGTCAGTGATTCCTTTGATTGCCTCAGCCTACAGAATGTTAGGGTTATAAGTGTGCATTACCACATTTGGCAAGCACAGATTCTTTAATTAAACTAGTCCACACTATGTAGACACGACTGCCACAAAGACACCGCAGTCCTGCCTCTGTGCCAAGTGCTGGGACTCCAGGTGTGCATGGCCACCCCAGGCATCAGCAGGGTGTTCTTATGTAGCAGGTAACTCATAACAATTTGATTGACAGCAATTTAAGAAAAATCAACTTACTAAATATAAATTATGAATAAGTAACTAGAAAATAGAAAATTGAACAAATTACTGACATAGATAGCATTTTTTACTTTTTTATATTTATAAAGCTTTTAATACAGCTGTTATGTAAAATAATGTACACTGTAAAAGATCTAGAAAACTAGAGCTTCAAGTCATGTTTTTAAAAAGCCATACCTCAACTGAAAAAAAAAATAGAATATGAAACTGCAACACAAGCCCACTGACTCCACGACTTCTTGCTCCCCAAGTCCTGCAGAGCTGCCAGCCATAGCCAGGAGCCATCATATTGGTCTGCTGTGTAGACAAGCATGTCCTGCCCTGGGGTAGATAGGGGCTGCATTGGGTCCTGATGTCACTGGGTATGAAACTGAACCAAGCAGCAGAGTATCAAGAAACAGCCAGCATGAAGGGAAGGTGCAATACTGCTACCCCATTCTACCCCAAGCTTCAACTTAGGGTATTGGTACTGCCTGGGAGCTGTTCTAAGTTCTTGTATGTTTCATTCTCACACACATCCACAGGAAGGCCCCACAGCATGGTCTAACAGTGACTTCTCCAGCTTGCTAAGTATATTTTTTAAATATGAATTGGAAATGATTCAGCTTGGGGGTGGGATGAAACTATGAATATATGAAATATACTTCTATAGCCTGAAAAATGCAAGTCACAACTAACAAAGGCCCAAGGGTCTCATGAACTTTAAAGTATGCAACCCTTGCCAACCACAACCACTGCCCATTCTTAAGGAAAAAGCTCTTTTGTCAGCACTATTTCCCTGGTGTCCCTTTCAGGCCACACTCTGGTTACTACAGATGCAATGAGGAAATCAATGTACTTACAGTCTGGCCCTTCCAAGTTTAAATAGGGAATGTCCATGACCCTCATAAGAAATAACCTACCAAAAGAAAAACAAACAAACAGGTAACAAACTAATTTCTTTAAGAAATAAAGCAGCTATTGAAATTGCAGCAGATGCTACTTGTTACTGTGGTGGTTTTGCTGAGGCTGGCCTCCATGGGCTCCGGTTTGAGTGTGCAGTCCTCAGCTGGGGGAAATGTTGGAGGATTAAGTGCTACGGTCATTACCAGTGCACGCTCTCAACTCCCTACGTGCACATTCCTGCTACCAGGCCTCCTTTGTTATGCCATCATAAACTCCAGTCCTCTGAAACCATTAGCCCAACTAAACTCTTTTTTTTTATAAGTTGCCTAGGTCATGGTATTTTTGTTACATCAGTAAAAAAATAACAAATACACTTACTCTAAAAAAGAAACTAGGATTCTAAAAATTTACTTCAGAGGTTTTTTTTCCTCGAGCTAAATATTTATCATAAAGATAAAAATACAAATTGTGCTATCTCCAACACCTCCAACAGTTCCAGGCATTCCATAGTTTCTCAAAATGTACCAAGTAGACTAATGAGATTGTTAATGAAAAGCTAAAAACCTTGTGCAGAGCACTGTCCTACTAGACAGTCCAGGGAAATGACAAGAAAACAAGGATGAGCTCTTACTCAGCATATAAAAAGGTTCTTACTTGGTCAGATTCGTGAGGGAACGATGATATTGATTTATTTTTTTTTAATGAAATACAAAGTCACTGGATGTAGGGTAAATCCCACAGACTAAAATAAGTGACTGTCTCAAATGCTCATATTATTATTGCCATATAAAACATATCTGAAACACAAAACAAAACAATCCTTGATAAAGAAGGTTATCATGGGGCTAGGGAGATGGCTCAGTGGCTAAGAATATCTGCCCCAAAAGCCTGCGAGCCTAAATTCAGATCTCCACCATCCATGGATACAGCCAACTGTGGCTGCACACACCCATAACACCAGCACCATGAGGGTAGGGGAGCACTGGGGCTTGCTGGTTCCAACAGGAGAGCCTGTCTCAAGGGGACCCAGTGGAGAGTGACAAAGGAGGGCACCCAATAATGTTCTCTGGCCTCCCCATGTGCACAAGTGTACTTGCCTACATGGCCACACAGTCCACCCCCATACACACAAGTATACAGACCCCACATACGGCTATTACACAAATATAAAGCACAGCAAGCATTTTATGTATAGATCCTGAAGTGGATACAAAGGAGCACTTAAAAAAAAAACAGTATTCGTTAATTAGATCTGTCTACAATGTCTTTCCATTTTCTTTCAGTAGCTAAATTATGAACAAAATCAGGCTTTCTGTTGTGTCTAAGATACTAATGAGTTCTACTTGGATAACAATATATTGTGTGCTTCTGTTACAAGAGGCATTATACAGCAAATTAAAAAGGCAATCTAAGTGCCCAACAAGCAATTAGTTTGGCTCCAGTGACCTGCAATTAAGGCACATTATTACCAGGCATCAAAAGCCAAGCAGGGTATGATCAGCTCACAGATAAGCCACCAGCAGAACAGCTCTGTGCTGCCACTGTCAGAGAATGAGCTCATAGGAGTTGGTGGCTGGCGAACCTGTATGACAATAAACCAGATCCTACAGCTAAGAAATTAAATTTTCTTTTTAGCTCGCAAATGGAGTCTAGATCTACCATTCTGCTTCTGTAAACGAATCGATGTTTCTTACAGTGTTAGAAGTGACAGAATACAAGCATGCAGTAGCATGGCAGACCTGACTGATGGAGCAGTTGTCACTGTCCCCACCACCCAGAGCAGTTTTATACACTCTATAATTTCTATGCTCATGTTAATAGGTTTAGATAGTCTCCCCAACTTGAAAATAAAATTTTAAAAAATAGTCACTTCAGACTAACAACATGGCTCCACAGGTAAAGGTGTTTGCCATAGAAGCCTGGTGGCCTGAGTCTGAGTCTCCAAAACTGGTATAAAGGCAGGAGAAAAATGATGCTCAAAGATGATCTTCAAAAACATGCCATTGCAAAACCACTCACATATACACAATAATAATGTTTAAAAAATTACAAATTGGGGCTGGAGAGCAGCTCAGAGATTACGAGCACTGACTGCTCTTGCAGAGGACCTGGATTTGATGCCCAGTAGGCACATGGTGGCTAACAACTAGTTCAAGGGGATCAATGCTCTCTTTTAAACCCCAGGTACCATGCACAAACGGCACATATATAGAAATGTAGACAAAACAACCATACCCATAAAATAAAGCTTTAAAATCCCGTGAGAGAAAGGAGGCTTCAGAAAATGTATAACAGAGCTGGAGAGATGCATGACTCAGAGTGCTTGTGCCAGACAGTGGTGGTGCACACCTTTAATCCCAGCACTTGGGAGACACAGGCAGGTGGATATCTGTGAGTTCAGGCCAGCCTGGTCTACAGAGCAAGTTGTGGACAAACAGGACTGTTACACAGAGAAACCCTGTCTCCAAAAAAAAAGGTGTTTGTGCACTTGTAGAGAATACAGGTTCAGTACCCAGAACCCAAATAGCAGTTCACAACCATCTCTAACTATAGTTCCAGGGGATTAAAGGCCTTCTTCTGGTATCTGAAAGCTCCAGGAATGCCCATGATATACAGACATACATGCAAGCAAATGCTCATATATGTAAAATAAATCCTAAAGATTTTAATTATCACTTATTATTCTCTTAAGATCAAGTATAGAAGTTAATGAATGGTAGGATAATAAAGATTAATTGTAGATCACTTGCCTAAAATATGTGAAGGCTTGACTTCAATCTCTAGTACCATAAAATAAAATAAAATAAAATAAAAATTAAAGGCAAGGAACATACATAATATAATTTAAAATTTTAATCTCAATTTCAAGAATAAAATTTGAGCTAGGTTAGTTTGTCATAGCCAAAACCTGGGAACAACCTAAATGCCCCTGGACTGAAGAATGGATACGGAAAATGTGGTACATGTACACAATGGAGTACTACACAGCAGAAAAAAAATAACATCATCTTGAATTTTGC
>LOEQ01008477.1:0-10804 GCA_001685075.1 Bramus lutescens | reverse complement strand
AACCCAGACACAGAAAGACAATTATCACATGTACTCACTCATAGGTGTTTTATATACATAAAGCAAAGAAACCAGCCTACAAACCACAATCCCAGAGAATTTAGACAACAATGAGGACACTAAGAGAGACTTACATAGATTTAATCTACTTGGGAAATAGAAAGTAGAAAAAGACAAGATCTCCTGAGTAAATTGGGAGCATGGGGACCTTGGAGGAGGGTTGAAGGGGGAGAGGAGAGGCAGGGAGGGGAGCAGAAAAAAATGTAGAGCTCAATAAATATCAATTTAAAAAAATGAAAAAAAACCCAACATGGTTGTTCAATTTAAACTAACCTAAAAAACTAACAAATGCTTGTCATTTGATCAGAAAAAAAAAAGTTGAGCTAAGTGTGCTGGGCCCATACCTATAATCTCAACATTCATGGGGCAAAGGCAGGTAGATATATCTACTTACTTGAGTTCGAGGCCAATCAGGGCTACATAGTGAAACCCTCAGACTCTAAGACTATCTCAAAAAAGAAAAAAAGGAAGTTGAATAAGGAAGATGATCATTGCTATAAACAAAGCAATAATCAAAGTTGACTGGCTACTGGGAGAGTAAAGATATCAACAATCTTTTATTTGTTTGTGCTTTTCAAAACAGGATTTCTCTATGTAGCCCTGGCTGTCTTGGAATTTGCTCTGTAGACCAGGCTGGCCTCAAACTCACAGCAAGCCACCTGCCTCTGCTTCCCAAGTGCTGGGAACTACAATACCAACTAGTTAGGCAGGATGTGCCCTGTAGTGCAATAGTGGCACAGCTGCTATGGATGTAACAAGACATTCTCTGACCGGATGTGTGGCCTGCTTCATAAGAAGATAGCCATGATTAGTACTGTACTAACACAATAAACCTGGGCAAAAATCTCTGACTGAGGAGGTCTTGAGCCCTAAGACCTAAGACTAAACTGCTGCTTAGCTAAACTGGAAAGCATCAACTGCCTTCTAGAAACCTAAGTTTATACCCATACACAAAGTGTCTTTTAGATACCTATGTTTACACCCATAGACAAAGCTGCTCTTAACACTTTCGAGGGTGCACAATGATTAAAGAATTAAAAGGCCAGAAGTGCTACCAGAAATCTTGGGAAGGTCCAGTGCAGCCATCATAATACAAGGGAAATCAGTATCCCCCTCTTTGGGTTCTTGATCTTATTAATAAAAGAACTTAAGAAAGGACACAAAGGGAAGCTCAAAGGCAAAGAGCAGACTCAAACAGAATCTTGAGGACAATATTACAGTTTAAAAAGAAAACCCTCAGGGCAGGCAAGCTGTAAATCTTGTAGCTGCCAGGAAAGCAGGGGGAGAAATGGAGACCAGAAGGAACAAAAGCCATGTGTCTGAGAGAGGGTGGAAGAGAGGTCAGCCACCTGGCAGCAGGCAGCCACACAGCAGGGAAAAGAGCTTTAGAAAGAGCAAGGAGGCCCCAAGCATGACTTAGAGTTTAAAAGCATACTTGAGCTCTGGCCAGAATCTGAAAGAAAAAGAAGAAAAGGAAACAGTTATGCCTTTTTAAGAAAGGGCTGTCAGACCCAGTCGAAGATCATGGCAGTTCATGAGTGAAGCACAGGGTCAGAAATTGGGGTTCAACCTGAAGAGTTGAAAAGCAAAACAGCCAGCCACTGGCTCTTACCTCGACCTCAGTCCAAAATGATGATCCTGCCTCCTAGAATCTCAGAAGGAGACTGTCTGACAGCTGTCTCACCCCATCTAATACTCCTTTCTAGGGCTGGGAGCAAAGGCATGCATGCACCACTGGGATTAAAGGCATGAACCACCTGATTTCTATGGCAACTAGGGTGGTTACTGGGATTAAAGGTGTGTTACCATAATCTGATCTGTAAGGCTGACCAATGGGACTATTTTATCCTCAGATATTTAGCGAGTCTTTATTTATTAAAATACATTTGAAATGCCACCACACATAAGGAGTGTACTGGGGGCAGAAATTCTAGAAAGGAAAAGTCAAGGAAAAAATGAAGGTCAGGCCTAAACAAGACATTTGTAGCAACCCCTTCAGACTCAGGGAACATTTTGGAAGAGGGCTGGAAAGAAGGTACAAAGAACTAGAAGACAGGGTAAAGTGCCAAAGACTTTACTCCTACACAGGATACAGGATGGAAATCACGGTTCACAGGAACTGTTGCACTGGCACTGGGCACATACACATCAGGGCTGCCTTACAGTCAAGTATAGGTAGAAAATAGACTCAGAAGCCCTACCACTTCTAAACTACCAGCAACTAAAGGGGAAAGTGTAAACCCCAGCTGTAGAGCCACTGGTGAGCCCACCAGGCTTTAATAAAATGTTCCAAACCCAAGGTCACAGGGAGTGTCCTAGTTAAACTCTGTGGAGCACAAAACAAAACAAAACAAAAGTCAGGGATAGCCCAGGCTGGCCGGGAACGCACAGAGATCTGCCTGCCTCTGCCTCCCGAGTGCTGAGATTAAAGGTGTGTGCTACCACCGCTGGGCCACCCTGCACTTTTGAAAAAGAATTAAACACTCTGCATGTGTGCCTCACCCTAACCAGCTGCCAGAGAGCTTAGGCCATTTCCGTTGAAGATTTGGTAAGATGCTTTGCATATGGATTGGCTAGCTTGACAGTTTTATCCTAACATGAGATGCACCAGGTTCAGAAGAGCTGGGGAGCATGAGGTGCTCCTTGGCTGTAAACTGAGCTGAAGAACCAACTTGCCTTCACCTAAAGGCTTCTAAAAGACACGGGGTAAGGGATTGGGAGTTAACAGGGAGGGGCAGCAGCATGCACACAGATACACTCACATGCACACATGAGCACGTAAACACACACACACACACACACACACACACACATGGTGGCTCAGCACATAAAGGTACGGGCTGCCAAGCCTGACAACCTAAGTTTAAGCATCAGAGCCTATGTGGTTGAAGGAGAGAACTGACTGGAAAAGTTGTCCTCTGACTTCCACATGAACCTCACACACACATCCTTAGAAAAAAATAATTTTAAAAAAGACACTTGAACTAATACTGTACTGTACCTGTCAAGACATTCAACTGAGATGTGGGTGGGAATCCTGCTACATTCCTGAAAGCCAATGATGAAACAGTATTTTACCACCTAATCTAAAGGACTGACATTAACAAGATTTCAAATTGTACAGTGACAAATTCTATCATAAGAAACTGTCCAATTCAAATTCACATTCTAGATTTCACAAAACACCTGTCAGCTTTCGTGGAACTTGTTGGTTTTTGCTATTCTATGAACAGGGTACATTCATGTATATACTATTTACATTTACAATGTATTTGCTATTCTATGAACAGGGTACATTCATGTATTTACTATTTACATTTACAATGTATTTCCTATCCTATGAACTGGGTACTGCTGACATTCAAACAAGTCTAGAAAAATTCTAAGGAAGTAGTGTGCTGCAGAGTCTTTTCACAAGGCTGCACAGCTTCAACTCAGCCTTCTATGGGACCCACATGATGCCTTATTTCTATAAGACAACTCCCCTGCTTCACCAACATGCTAGATGGTACCCACAAAAAGCTCCTCTGTAAACAAGGTGGTATGGCACTGCGACCCAGACTACCTAGGAAGCCACACTTGTCACTAAGTTTCAGTTATAAAACTTCCCAGGAGCACGCCTGACAGTACACATCTCTAATGCAAGTAGTCAGGAGGCAAAGGCAGGAAGATTACACATTCAAAGTCACTGGACTGCATGACTATACCTTGTCTAAACACTTTCTCAGGGGAATAAAACCTCAAGCCTTTATCAAAATGTGGCCTCCCACTGGCGGCGGCAGCAGCATGGCTTGGCAACATGTTAGAGATTCTGACTCAGAAACTGGAAGCTGCCGTCACTGGGTTCACAACAGTGTTCAACATCGTTATTATCATCATCAGCTGTGTGGTAATGCCTTGCTGACATCTCCAAAAAAATGAATTGTGGTTTGTTTATATTAAAATATTTTGAGTTGGAAAAACACAAAACTAGTAAATTTCAAGGCCTATCTCAAAATGCAGGAAGCAGTAGCATAAGGCCTCTATCTCTCCCCAGAGCCAGGAGGTCAAAGTGTGACAAGCTAGTGCATCAGGTTCCCTGGAAGGGACAATTCGGGGGAATTACTGCTTACTTCATAACTGTCATTCTTATAGTTTTTTGTTATTTTGTTGTTGTCATACAGTATTGCTATGTAGTCCAGGCTGGCCTTAAACTCACGATCCTCCTGCCTCAGCCTTGAGTGCTGAAAGATTACAGATGTGAACCACCATATCTGGCTTCATTCTCATTTTCAGAGAGAGAGAAGTATTTGACAACTCATTAGCAAAAGCTAAACATATTTCTATGAGTTGACCACAAAAGTTAAACTTTAACCACTAAATAATACTGAAAAAAAAACAATCTCTAATCCACACAACACAGAACTGACACCCATAACCTTCATCAAAATTCGCCAATAAACTTCAGACATGGATTACCTCCTCTCCAAACCCAACCAGAGGAGGGAACTAAGGTCAAAGGTTATTATTCTTTGATGACACAGTAGCTTGCCTTGAACTATGGCTTATCTGCATCATTCCCTACCTGTCCAAAAAGATTACAAAATAATGCCCATACTAAGCTACTATAAGCAGCAATGTGCAAAGGTAAATGTGGTCAAAGATGCATAGAAGGCCCAATTAAACAGCTCAGCAAGTGCAGGCTCGGCTGCCAAGCCTGCAGACCTGANAGGACTCACATGGGGAAGGTAAATGCAGACTCAGCAGGCCGCCTCTGACCTCCACATGCACACTGTGACACATTTACTGATGCTGGTGGGTTGAAAACTTAGACTAAATAAGAAGACCCAGCAGGAGACAGGAATTTCTGCAGGCAGGTTTGGACACATTGGCATGGAAACAGATAATAACTGCAAAATTCTGCATTACCAAATTATAAGATTGATTTTGATTGAAAAAGAAAGAAAATAGGTCTCTATTTTCTGATAAACAGGAGACCTTCCAGCATAGCACTAGGAGGAAGAGAGTAAGACAACCTGGAAATCACTGGACGAAGCTGGAAGGGGCTGGAGACCATGGCTCAGCAGTGAAGAACACTGGCTGCTGCTCTTGCTGAGGATTTGGTGCTGTGCACCTTTAAGGCAAGCAGAGCTTTGAGAGTTCCAGGACAGTCAGGACACAATGAGACCCTGACTAAAAAGAGGAGGATGAGGAGAAAGTGCAGAAGGTGATAACAGTTGGCAAGCGGGCAGAGTGACGAGAGTCTACAACCACAGATCTTTGGAAAGCTGAGGTAAAAGAACCTGCTTGAGGTGAGGTCAGGGTTGAGTCTACAACACAGAAGATTCCTCCCTTTTCTTTAAAAGCAAAAGAGAAACCTACTTCTGCTTGGCTCTGGAAAGAAAACATGGAGTGGAGGTAGATACTGACCAGACACTTAAGTTCAAGGGAAGGAAGGTCTCCAAGCCCCACCTGACAGGGTGGCAAAGGCTCGCTACACAACGCTGACCACTAGACTTACCATAATTTCATATACATATGTGTGTGTGTCTGTGTGTATATGCAAACATGCATGTACGTGTGTTTATATATATGCATACACATACACTTTTTCCTCTCGGGTTCTCAAGGATTCACATACATATGTAAGATAAACATATATATGATTATTTTAATTTTAAGTATATGTATGAATGCCTACATGTATGCACGTAAACCATGTCATGCATAGTTTCTAAGAAGACCAGAAGAATGCCACTGTGTGGATGCTGGAAATCAAACCTGGATCCTCTGCAAGAGCAGCAAGTACTCTCAACTGTTGAATCATCTCTGGAGCCTATATATTTTTAACTTGTAAACTTAAACAGCAGTATAATCAACTGAAATATAGAAAATATTGATCTCAATTAGTAAATGCAAAAGAAACGAAGAACAGAACAGATGTATTGGAAATTCAGTAAAATTACAGTAGTTTTTATTTTGGCCTAAGAAACTGTGAGGGTTTTTTCTGTTGTTTTTTCTTTAATCTGTTAAAAAAAAATGCTTTAATCTGTTTGAAAAAAAAACCTTAGTGTCAACTTCTGACTAAAATAACACAATTGCCTACTCAGCTTGCTGAGATTCTTTGAGGAGAATTAGCAGTAGTTTCTTTATCTGAAAAGGAGAGAGGTAAGGTTTTCCAATTCGGTAATGACCGTTGGCCACTACAGGGGAAGAGAAGAGACCAGAAGCAAAGCTTCCAATGCTAACCAAGCCTTCTCTCCTCTGCAAGCCCCTCTCCTGGTCCTCTCCCACCAAATGTGTAACACAAACTGCTTCAAAAACCTCTATGGAGATGGTGAGCTCTGTCTGAGTCCATCAGAAAGGGCTGGAGACCAGGATGGTCACTCTAAATCAACATCCAAGCCCATAAGCAAGAACCCCAGACACTTTTATGGGGTTCATGCTCAAAGGGCTGATTAAATTATAGCTGTCTATGATGGCACACAGCCCGGTTCTGGGGAGTGAGACCGCTTCCCCACAAGGAGCTCTAAGTAGAATGAATCTTCAAGGCAGTTGGAACAATAGGACAGTGAAGAAAGTCATGTGGCCACATATTGTGGCCACAGCCAAGTGTGCAAAATCCCAGCACTTGGGAGGCTGGGAGGCAAATGGATCTCTGCAATCTAGGTCAAATTGGACAGTCAAGACTACAAAGAGAAATTCGGTCTCAACACAAACAATCAATCAACTACCTGGGCTGACCTTAAACCAGCATGCAATGTTATCTCATTGTCAGCATCAGGAACAGCAGTCAAATTGCCAAGCTAAGGGCTGAGAGACCCTGAGGGTCTGAATACAGGGTCTTTTTACCCCATCAAACAGGTGTAGGCACACTCAGGCCTGATTGACCTGGAAAGAGTTCTAGTGTCAAGACGTACCTTAATATACACCTGCGTCTGTTCTGGTCTTTCTCAATGGCAAAAGGGAAAAGCTCACGTCCCCAAACTATTTATTCTCCTAAAAATGAAATATTTCACTCAGTGCCAAGTAAAGCTGTCCTGTTCTCTATCACTAAGTCTGGGGCCAAAAATTAGAGCAAGAACCCCCAAATTCCCAATGGGAAATTCCTACTCTTTAGCAGTCACTGGCTCTACTGTACTTGGGAACAGAACACAGCAGTAAAACACTGCACAGGAAGCACATATCCACATGTCTGTGCTATCTGAAAAGATCTTGACATGGGGTCAAGAGCATGCAGACATCTCTCACTTTGAAATAAACATGTTTACTCAGTTCACTGGCCCTCCTGTGTAAGCTCTGACCATAAGGGTCTTGCTGTTGTGGCTTACTTTAGTTTTCACTCAATCCAAATAGAGCACTGCTCATATTTGTCTAGAAGCCAATGCATATCCTTCTTAAATATAATTGACACTAAAATTTAGTTAAAAAGAAAGAAAAAAACCAACAGCTCATTGGAACAGATTCTATCCAATGAACCATATTATAACAAATAAAAATGTTAAACTAAGTATTATACAAAAGCATTGTCTGCAAAGCCCGTGAACCACTGACATTAGAGTACCAGTTCTCATGCTACCCAACAACAACAGACACGTCTTTCAGAACCAATGCTCAGGCCAAATGCTGAGAGAAAAAGAAATCTCACAGAGAGACACAATCCCTATCTGATATCAGTATTTTCTCAGATTGCCTTCCACATTATTCATTGAGTCTATTGCTGAACCTGGAACTCACCATTCAGTGAGTCTGGCTAGTCCATTTGCTCTAAGGATTCCCTGTCTGTCTCCTAAGTGAGTGACAAGTAGGACACCAAGTCCAGCCATCTTGAACAGCAACCACGTTACCTCTGAGCCATCTCCTCAGCCCTTCAGCTACATTCCCTAGAGAACATGGCTCATTGTTGAGCAGGCACAAACTACACAGTCTTAAAAATAATTACTAACCACTTGCACTAAGCCAGGACCAATGAAAGAACACATAAAAATGCTTTCTGCCATGCATGGTGTTGCAAGCTTGAACCCCAGCACCTGAGAGGCAGCAGCAGGTAGATCTCCATGAGTTAGAGGCCAGTCTGGTCAACATAGAAAATACCAGGCCAGTCAGGGCTACACAGTGATACCCTGGCTAATAATAATAATAATAATAACCACAACAATAATAATAAATAACACTGACTTCACTACTAGTATGATGAAAATTGATAGCCTCCAAAAAAAAATGCCATAATTAATCCCCAGGACTTGTGAATGTTACCTTATTTGGGGGAAAAGGTCTTAGAAATTGCAGACAGTAGTAACGCCTGTAATCCCAGCACTCAGGAGGCAGAGGCAGGCGGGTCTCTATGAGTTCGAGGCCAGCCTAGGTTACAGAATGAATTCCAGGACAGTCTCCAAAAAACTAGAGAAATCTTGTTTTGAAAACAAAACAAACAAACAAAGGCCTTAATAATTGCTATTAAAATCCTTGATGTATTCTGAGAGAGGCAGAGAGAGAGAGGACACATTTACAGTTAACATTTTGTGACTGTGGATGCAGAGATTATTGTGGTCAGAAGTCAAGTGCCAGCAACCAGCAGAAACTAGAGGAGGGAACACAGTCCTGCTGATGTCTTAATGTGGAACTTGGGCCTTCTAAATATGAGAACATAAGTCTCTGCTGTTTTAGGTACCAAGCTAACCTCCACCACATGACATTAATATAATCCCCACTATGAAGGAAACAAGCTGCTCCAATAAGCATGTGCGAATTGATCGACTTCCTTCTACCTCCACATACAACTGTTTATTATAATGCTAAGTGATGCGGGGGGAGGGGAGAAGCAGCCAGAGCAAATACAAGACCAGCTCAGCCAGAGAGAGCACAGGCATGCACACTTGTCTTCCTCAAGCACTCTCCACCTTATTTTTTGAGGCGGAGTCTCTCACTGAAACTGAAGCTTACCAATTGGTTAGGCTGCCTAGTCAATAAGCCCCTGGACCATCCTATCCTGCCCCTGCTATCCAGAAAGCAGAAGAATACACCACCATGGCCAGTACGTGACAGGAATCTAAATTAAGGTCCTCGTGTGTGCACAGCAAGCTCTTTACCCACTGAGCCATCTCCACAGCCCTACCAATAAATGTTCTGGCAATCAAAAATTCAAGGTGAAATTAGACAAGATAATACCAACTGGAGGGAAGTACTCCTTTCCTGAAGAAGCCACAAAAACAAGCACAAGTATTAAAAACTAGATTTAAAACTTAAGAATAATGCATTGTGCCCAAGACACACCTATCTCTTCCCTTAATGAAAAACAGTATGTATACTGTTGTAAAAACAACCTTTAAAGCCAAATGTTGTGTATAAGCAGGAGGCCAAGTCAGGAAGATTACAAAGTCTAGGCCAGTCTGGGCTACATAGATGATGTGACTTTACTCAGGCAGATGCTACCTACTAATAAGACTCCCCTCCTTCATGCCCCTGCCACATTGCATACAGGTCAACTTTAGCAGAAACAGTCCCACAAAGACACATGTACACAACAGGAAGATTGGGAGTCAAAGCACTGATCATGATATAACACAATTACAAATGGTCATCAATGTTCCCGGTATTTCTAAAATATCAGCAGTTTTAGCATATTAGAATTTCACTGGAGCTAGGCAGTGGCGCAAGCCTTTAATCCCAGAAGAGGCACTTGGATCTCTGTGAGTTCAAGGTCACAAACTGAGTTTCAGGATAGCCAGAGCTACAGAGAGAAACCCTATCAATTCCCAGGAAGGTGAAAGGAGACAAAGTGGGGAGACACTACCCAAGGGTCAGTTCTGTTGAGGAGATAAAAAAGTTCTAGAATTGGGGAGTGGAGGGTTAGTGGTTGCCCATTATTGTATTTAAATGGTTAAGATGGCAACAGTTATAAATGTTTATCACAATTTTAAAAAATTCACAGCCCTGGCCAGTAAGATGGCTCATGAGCCAAAGAGTTTGCCACACAGGCCTGATGACTTGAGTTGGATCTCCAGAACACACATAATGGCAGGAGAGAACTGGCTCATAAAAGCTGTCCTCGGACCACCACTCACCTGTGTGCAATGCACACCTACAAACACACACATACACAAATGAATTTTTAAAGATTAACTTTATATGACAAAAACATTAAATTATATATTCTGAATGGATAAATGAACTATGTTATGGTGAATGTCTATCTCAGTAAAGCAGGTAAACAAGAAAAAAAGAAAGAAAAGCACGTGCTGAATCTTTTAGCAGATGTCACTTCCTTACTACTCTTGCCTTGAAACCCCCCAAAAATGCAGCCAGCAGGATATGATATAGTAGTCACTTACTCCTATGGGGGAAAACAAAATAAAAAATAACCCATACAAGTCTTTCCCCTGAGCATCCATGGTTAAAGCAGGGTTTTTTGGCACCTGCTTTCTGGTCAAAAGGTCATAACTTAATACAAATTCCTATTTAAAGAGTTTTGGCAGTGCAAAGGGTATGCCTATACCTCCCATAAGGACCAAATGGCCCTCCTTTCATCTTAGCTCACTTAGAGGATCAGCGACAGCAGTGACAGGCTGTCTGAGGCCTGTAGTGTGCCAGGCACAGACATGTTATACTGCACCATTGCACTCTCGCTCCAATCACAGAACACTAGCAGCCACACTTTACAGGTGAGAAAGCCAAGGCAGAAGGGTAAGCAAATAGTTTAACTCTTAAACGCAGATTGTTGCGGGAGCTCCTTCCGCTCCTTCAGCCAATAGCCGCTGAGATACCA
>LOEQ01008475.1:30164-52360 GCA_001685075.1 Bramus lutescens | reverse complement strand
TTTGTGTGTTGTTATTTCCGGGTATAAGCTAGCTGTGCAGGAGCCGGGTGGGACAAAAAGCTGGCCCGCTCTCCCCTATCACTATAGTACATGCCTATCAGATATGTTGGTGTAAAAAAAATCAACTTGTTTATTTTATGATTGGAACACGAAAGCTCCCATGTAAGTACTTTCTTTCATTCAGTGTAACAACAGACATGGACAAAGAAATAACTAAATATATATTTGCAACTGTAGTAAACATTTGCTGTTCTTGCCTCTTCTTTGTCGAAAGCTTTCTATTTTGCACAAATCTGCAATGATGACCCCTAGTAATGCTCCTAGCAATAGTGAATATATAGCCTGAATGGGCCATACCCTGTGATCAGATTGGCGGGTACCCCAACTGTTATCAGAGATTCTTCATCCAGTAACTGATGGAACAAATGCAGAGACTTACAGACAATCATTAGGCTGAGCTTGAGGAATCTTGCTGAAGAAAAAGAGGGAATTTAGAAGGGCCAGGAGGGTTATGGACATCACAAGAAAACCCACAGAAACAATTAACCTGGCACATTGGCCTTCTACATATATATGACAGCTTTGTAGTTTGGTCTACTTATGACCTCCTAACAATGGGAGCAGAGGCTGTCCCTAACTCTTTGACTGATTCTTGGGATTCTATTCCTTATAGATTGCCTTGCTCAGTCTTTTTACAATTTTTAATTGATTTTTATTGACTCATTCTTAATACGAGAGAAGGTGCTTAGTTTTAACAGCAACTTTGTATGCCATGCTTTGTTGATACCCATAGAAGAGTAGTCCCATTTTATACAGAAACAGAAGTGGATTGAGGTGGACAGGAGGAAAATGGAGGGAAGGAATATGAGTGAGGGGAATCTGTGAATAGTATGTGAAATAAAGAAAGAAAGAAAGAAAGAAAGAAAGAAAGAAAGAAAGAAAGGACTTACCTTACTGCATACCATAAATTTCATTATATTTTATGTTTATTTATATTCCATACCAGGAATGCTTTAATTTTTCCTGGATTTCTTTAATGATCTATTCATTGTTCATTTTGAATTTTTAATATGCATATTTTTTAGTTTTGTTGTTTCTGTGGTTGTTAATTTCCACCTTTATACCAACCATTGTTGTTAAATGAAATTCTGGAAGTCTTTTGACTTTCCATAATCTGTTGAGGCTAACTTTTTGTCCCAGTTTATGACCAACTGAATCTCATCAACTCTTGATAAAAATATGTATTTTTTAGCATTTGGGTTTAATGTTCTAGAGAGATATGCGATGTTCATTTGTTCTGTGTTTTCATTTAGGCACAAAGTTTCCATATTAATTTATAAAAAGGTTCCTATACACATTTGTACTATCTTTGAGAACTTTACAGAGATCCATATTAATTCCTTTGAATACTTTTCCTATGGAATAACATCTAAGTCACTGACATTCCTCCCCAGTACTGCAAGTTGGTTGATAATTTTACAGGAGATATTTTATCATGACTTTTCACAGTAAGATGCATTTTACATTGGGATTTGATCATATAGAATTAATTTGTTCCTTACAATATTTGGGCTCTTGTGAATTGAGTGACTGTTTATTTTGGTCCTTGCTATAATCTTTGATTTATATTTTGCTGCAATTAGGTTGGAGAATTGTTAAGTATTGATTTGTGAATGGAGTAGCCACAGGTGATCAGTTGAGGGTTTATGACCACTGACCTCACAAACTAGATTCAGTGCAATGAATATATATCAGTGAATATATGTCAGAGGAATTAAGCTAGGACACTGCTTTGTTTATCTTCAGATATCTAGAGCCAGCTTTTATTAGGTGCATATAAATGTTGTACTCTGGAGCTCATAGTCTAAATTCATGAACTTGGATTAGTATGGAAAGGTAGCTGTGTGTGTGTGTGTGTGTGTGTGTGTGTGTGTGTTTGTGTGTGTGCGTGTATTTTTGCATGTTTATTGTAATAATCAGAGAATGTTTCTAAAAGCATACTCTATATAAGGGAAGATTGAGTTCTAGCCTCCCTGGTTGGTGTGAACATGGGGTAAATGAAGTTTCTGAGACCAGAGGTACAACTCTTTCTAGAACAAATCTGATAAAGAATTCTATTGTGAACAGGAGACAAGAAGTCTGACATACCTTACTTTACTAGGATTGATTTTTGTAGGATGGTATAATTGTATACAGGATGAAGAAGACTGAGGATTATGTACTGGTCCAGGCTGGTAATAACAGTGTAGAGAAAGCATGTTTTGGGTGCAGGAGTTGAGGAAACTTCTTTTCTATCTGGGTTAGTACTAGCAGAGTGGGGAAAGTGTGTGCTGAGGCACTGGGTCCAAAGAAATGGTTAATCATGACCACTGCTGGAAGGGCATCAGGAGTCTTTCTGAATCTTTGTTTAAGAAATAAATTGATTAAGGCTATTTTGAGTCAAAAATTATATTGAAACATATATTTTCATTTTTTCAACTTATGCAAATGACATTTTGTGGGTTTAGGATAAAAAATGTAGAAAAGTCATCAATAATAAAAACATGTGTGTTTGTAAAATCATTAGTATTATGATCAAAGATTTATCAGATAAAAGTTACTATTAAGATTTTTCTCAAAATGGCTGGAGAGATGGCAGCAATATTATCATTTACATCGCCTGAGCTTCACATCTTGAATTCTTACCTGAATATTAAGATTCTGATGTGAAAATATGGCATAATTGTACCTTCATGCCATAAAATAATCTCATTGAAATCATAAATTTGAATCTTTTGAGAAAGGAAAATACAAAAATATAGTCATTGTGAATACAATGGTGCTACTGAATCAAATAATACTTTTGGAACACAAAATTTTAAATGTGAAAATATATGTTAAAAACTTCAGAAAAATTATAAAAAGTAGATATAAGTAAGACTAATAATACTAATGTGTTTATAAAACCACACAAAACAACAGAATTATCAATCTTCTGGTAATAAGATTCAAATACACCACTTTACTGCTCTTGAGTTATTAATTCCACTGTACTCTTGATGGAACAAGCAACTAGTTACTTCATCCACCTGCATAGTAACTACAGGCTTTCACAGGTATCTAAAGGCTGGGTCTAGCCTACATCTGTAGTAGGAGGCTGCTTGTTCGTTCCTGGCTGCCTAGACCACAAAATAACCACACAGAAACTATATTATTTGCACTACTGTTTGGCCAATAGCTTAAGTGTATTTCTGGCTTACTCTTGCATATAATACTAACCCATCTCCATTAATCTGTGCATCGCTAGGAGGTCGTGGCCTACCAGCAAAGTTTCAATGGGCTCCAGCACAGGCATCTGTTCCTCTTTTTTCCCTCAGTATTCAGGTTACTTTTCCCACCTAGCTTTATTCTGCTAAGCCACTGGCTGAAACAGCTTTATTCATTAACTAATAAAAACTCTGATATTGCTGTAAGATGGAGACTTTACAATTATATAGTATATAATTAATGAAAATATATAATTTACATAAAAATATAGTACTTGATTTATATAATAATTATAAAATCAAAATACAAATTAAGTTAGCCTAATTAAGGAAGGATGTCATGGAGAAAACTGAAATCAGGTTAATAGGTTTGGGACTGGCAGAGCGTGACTGACACTTAAACCATATATGGTTTGCTCTATTCGTTAATTTCCCCGCATGAATTTTAAAAGCAATTTTGTATTGCAACAATGTTATTTCTATTATCACAAATTACCTATACATAACTATATAGATATAAATATTAGAGGCTGTATGATCCAAAAGTCAGAGGAAAAATTAGTATTTTTTTTAGAATACATTTTGAGATATAATGTAATTATGCCACTTCCTCCTTACCTTTGTTCCTCCAAAACTTCCTATGTACCTACTCGGTCTCTACAAAATTTATGGCCTTTTTAAATTGCTGTTATATATGTGTGTATTACATTTTATCTGTTTATATATAATGTTTATTACTTGTCTTACATATATAAATTATAAATGTATTATTTAATTATTATAAATATAATATATATTATATTTGTGTGACTATAACATATACTTGCATGTGTATGTTATAAACATATATGCCTAAACCATCATCTAAACTTATCTATCGCTGCTTGTATGTGTATGTTTTCAGGGATGGGTATTTTATTATACAATCATTTGTTGTGCCCATTCTTGATTATTCCCCACTTCAGGATTGCTTAATTGCCATTTTGTTCACTGTTCTATGGTTGAGGCCCTAGACAAAATGAAATCTCAACAACAAGGCCTAAAAATGATCTTAATAAGAACTACAACAATAGATGTGAAAACACTTTTCTTTTTGAGACAACCCACTATTATTATAGAAAGTACCCACTTTTCTTAATCACTGTCTACCAACTTGCATGTCTATTTTACCTGAAATAAAGCTTGTCACAGAAATATTCAGAGTAAATTTGTCAAGAATTCTAGTTACTGTTTCCTAGTCCAGTTGTGCTGATTTTCTTTGCTGGACATTTTCTTATTCCTCTCCTCTATCTCTTGTCATCTCTACTCTCTTCTGTTCTTGAACATAAAAACCACAATCTCTCACCAAATTAGAAGAATCATGAGAAAGTAGTTGTGTTTTTCTCCTCATCTGGTTGTTTTAGAGATAATTTAAGTCTTTGGGAATTGAGTGGAATACCCATGCATTCATTACTCAGCTTTAAGCTACTACTCCAAGAAAATGGCACAATGTACGCAGGAAAAAAATAGGCAGGTGGTGTGGTGCATGCTCTTAATCCCAACACTTGAAAAGCAGGTCAGGTAGATCTATGTGAGTTCAAGGCCACCGTGGTCTGCAGAATGTGTTCCAGGACTGCCAGTGGTACACAGAGAAACCCTGTCTTGAAGCAAACAAACACAAAACACGTTTGTTATCCCCCAGGTTTGGAAGCTCAAAGTAGGAATACGTACTGAAGCTTTGGGGAGGATTGCTCCTTGGCTACCTCACCTGAGGGCCAATAGCAGAGAGTAATTTCAGGAGCACATGGTGGAATAAATATACAATTGCATCCCTTTTAGAAATAGAGAAGGTACAACTGATCTTGTGACTCCCTTTCAAAACATGACCCCAATGATTTAAGAAATCACAATGTAGGGCTCAGGTGAGCAAACATTGAACCTAGGGAAGACCTTATGGGAATAGAATCTTTCTAAACTAGAAATCATGTAGGGCAATGATTAATATATTTATAGTGATATTTTACATTAATCAATGGTGTGGTTATCCAATCTGTTTTGAATTTCTACTTTTATTTAAAACAGTCAACGGAAGATTATGTTTGACATGCTATGCTTCTCCTGAAGTAACTTAATAGCTTAAGAGAAAAATTACTTCAAAATTGGGACATTAGAATTTTATATATTTTTTAAACTGTACATAATATTACTATATTAAAATAACATCCTAAGGCATACATTATGAAATAATAAAAATGCATGTCAGTCAAAAATTTGTTACCAATCCTTTTGTCTTTTTTTAGTATAACTCTTTGTTTATATTTTTATGAAATTCATATTTCACTTTCTTTTCAGTTCTGAGGACCAACCCTAAAGCTCTGAAGATATGAGGTGTTTGCCACTGAGCTACGCGCCATGCTTAACGAAGTCCTTAATTGTCCTTGAACATGTTCTCTGAGACTTTACTCTCTTGATTTTAGAACAATTTCTTTTAACAAATTCCAGTTTCTTGTATTTGTCAAATTATTCTTTTGTAGTCTATTAAATCATACAGATCTGAAGACGTATACTTTCTCTTGCTTAATTATCCTATAAAAATAATGTGTATATGTTGAATTTGCCGTGGTCATGCACTATTTCTGAAAAATGTTAAACATTTACCATTAAACTCATACTTTGTGGATGCTTCAAAATTATTTTGGCTAGGTGAGCATTTTGTTTAATAAGGAAGAGGGTGGTTCCTGAAGTGTTATTTCATAATTCCCATTTAATGTTTGAAAATCCATTAATATAAATAGCATGTACTTACCTCTGATTTTTAGTGAGATTCTCAACAATTTTAGACGACATTTTGAGAGCAGTATGCATGGGGTACCATGTAATTTGACTGTATTCTGAGCTGAAACTTTAAGATGAATTATAGATTTTAAGAGCAATTCATTATGTAATGGGTGAACCAAGTAATATAAGAATGAATCCATGGTGACCATTTAAAATGGAATTCAAGAAAACAACATTTTATTTGCTTCATAAAAACCTGTGAGGCATTACTATTGAATAACGTAAGCAGAATACAGCCACATAAATCTTCTTAATTTACATCTAGGGCTTCATTATGCATATTTGATAGCACTCTGCAGAACTTTAATTTACAGACTTCTGGAACTTTACCAATCCCAAAAGAAGTACTAAACATGCCTGTTGGAACATTTAACTGAGGCAAGTCACAAGAGAGTTCCCTAATGAGTACAGAATTATCAGTTATTTGCATTCCTGGTAGATTTAAAGCAATAGGGCCTATTAACAAAATAATGCTAAATTTACTTTGAATAAAACTATTCCTGGAACCATTTCCTAACAGGCAGGACTCAGTATAAACTTCCAAATATGTAGTAAATTTGAATTACGTTTTAATTACCTCCTCTAAATGAAAAATTACAGATTCAACTGTCTATCACATGATGTCAATAAATAAGCAAAAGAAACAATTATTTAGCAGTTACATCTTCAATGTAAATAAATCTTACACATGTTAAAAATTTGCAGGAATAAACAAATAAAATGAAAATAATACATTTGCAAGGGTTTGTAGAAAATGAAATTATATACTCTGATTCGCAATGACAAATTCTAGGTACTTTTTGGACATTTTTATGAAGCACAATATTTAGGAAATTTGACATTAAATATATGAATTACTCATAGTGTATGAATGTGCAGTGTTTTTCTCAGCACCAAATAAATTTTGATTCACAAATGGAAGAAAAGTAAGCTGGTGACAGAAACTATAGAACTGACTCTTGTTGAAAGAAACATTTGTCTGTGACTATCTTACCTTAGACTTTTCTTTCTTGTCAACAGCCTGAAGGATCCACTTGTCCACATGTGTTGCGGAATGATGAGTTGAATCTTATATCAGACGTAATTGGATAACTGGTACAATTCATATAAATGAAGAAATACTTTTGTACAGGGAATAACAGTAACTAAGCAAATCACAAACATTAGAAACAGTAAGATGCTGCCAGATAGAAGCAGGCAGATTTGTAGACCAAAGCAAAAAGAGTTAAACCGTAATCTTAATAACATTTGCTTTTATTTAATATGTGATTAGCTTGTGAATGCATCCTGTTTTAGGTAATGTCATATCCTCTCTACGAGTATTGCCTCACAAATGATGAGGGTCATTTGGTACATTCAATGCCATTTGATGCTGTTTAGAATCAAATTCTTCTGCGCATTTCATTAGTACAAACCAAAAGAACATTCTGGGCCAGTGAGATGGCCACATTAATATGCTTCAGTGGGTAAAAATTTTTGCCACCAAGCCTGAAGACATAAAGTTAATCCTTAGAAACTATATGAAAGAGGGAATCAGATAATGCATGTTGTCCACTGACCTCCACAAACATGCTGTGGCATGCATGAGTGCACATGAAAGCACACACACACAAACACATACATGAATACCTGTGATCAATTCTTTTCTTATTTACTGAACTTTCATCTTTATTCTTATAACTTATGAAAATATTTTAAAAATCTGTATGTAAATATTTTATAAGCATCAGTTAATCAAGGACTTACTGAAACACAGATTCACTTCAGGGAAATGGAAATATTATTAATTAAGTCTAGGTTTATTAAATATGTATGCCATAGTTACTGAAAAAAAAGTCACTACATACTTGTACCTTGAGTATAAAGAGTGTGGTACCCACATCAGTTGTTCAGATTCTTTCATGATATAATTACATTTCAGAAAAATTACTATCATGGTATTGAGATAATCAATCATTTGGGGTTCATTTTCCATTTTCTGATTCAGTGATTGGCTTTCATATATTGTATATAGAAATATGTTCAGCTCAACAGCATACAACTGAAACACAAAAACACATGGATTATGACTGTCTTGTCTAGGAGGGGTCTGTGTGTGTTTTAGCTTCATGAATGCAGTGTGTCAGGTGATGTCCAGAAGACAGCTGCACTTCACATCACTCTTCCCACCTTCAGCTTTTGCATTCTATTTTATCTTTCATTATTTAAAGAAATAAAATTACAGATTTATGTTCCTTTTACTCAACTATCATTATGAACTTCACTCATAAATTTGATCAATTTGAGGATACAGAATATATCAGTTATATTTGCCTTAAATAGTAAGCGGTAACCTACCCTTGCCATTTTCACTTAGATCAAAGGAACTTGCTAGGAACACACTGGACAATTTTTCTGCAGGATATTGGACTTTTAGTTGTACTAACCAATAATTAATATGTTGTTTAATTTACAGGTGTCAATTGAAGGTATTGCAATCCTTTTATATTTTAAACACTAGTTTAATTCCAATCATGCTATACCTCTTACTGCTTAGAAACTGACAATAAAACCATTTGATATTTTGCTTCATTGTCTTCATTTGTACAAACCAAGAAATAGAATATTTCTCTTAGCATTTTTATAATATTGCCTGGCAAAATTTCAGTTCCTATATTGTATCACACTTACTTGTTTCTAATGTAAATAATATGCTTGGGTCCTTTTTTTACCTAGAGAGTAGATTTGAAATTCTTTTAATTAAATGCCTCTGAACTGGTTCCTGCTTCTTGACATCTATCACAGTCCTTGATACAATTTCAACTTGCATGTAAGCCATGCTAATATTTTCTACAATTGCAAAGCTACAGTTAATGCGTCAGGAATTATCGTGGTTTCTACTGTTATCTTCCCAAGACACACATCTGATCATTACACTTGCAGGCCTCATATTTAACAGTCAGTGAGTATTGCTTATGGAATGAATTCTAAACTCTGTAGTAAGACATTGCAGGCGATGCACAATCTGTTCCTAATCTCACTCTTCAGCCTCATTTCACTTATGTCCCTCAAAATCACTCAGATTTAATTATTGTCTTCTGTTCATTCCCAGAAACACCAACCAAGTTTCCAGGTGGGAATAGCTACTACATCATTGTTAAGAGTCTGAGTTTCACAGTCAAACTTGCTAGGCTCAGTTGCTAGTGTAATTACTTATAAATTGGTGAGATTTGATAAAACATCTAATGGTCACTACATTCCTATTGTGCATATTTTATTATCTTTAAGCTGTGTTTCAAAAAATTTACCAAGAGAATCTATACCTATGAACACTGTCTGGAATTTTTTGTGGTATGTTTTTCAAAAAAAATATATGTTTAAAATATATGTATGTTTTTAGATTGCTTTTGTTGTTCCCGCCACCTGAAAGTTATTTACTATTTTCTATAAACTTTTTCTGTTATGAAAGAGAAAGATCAAATGGAGTATGGCAAATATTTTGTCATTTACATGTAATCATATGTTAGACTTTTTAAAGAGAGTTGGACCTCTCCCTGGTGCTTTGCTGAGTTTTAGTAGCCTGTTCCCCATGCTGACTTACCTGGTTCCGGCGTCTAAGTTCGGGGAGGAGCTCGATCCTGCTTCAACATGACATGCCATGTTTTCCCAAGCTCATGGAAGGCCTGTCCCTTTCTGAATGGAGATAGAGGAGGAGGAGATGGGGAGCGAGGTATACTGGGAAAGGGAGAGGATAGGAGTAGAGGAGGGAGGTGAAACCGATTGGAATGCAAAATAAATAAAAAACAATATATTATTTAAATAAAAAATTCTAGCATACGTTGCTGAAAGGCCTAGGATGGGAAATCCTAGCATGTTAGTGTGTTAGTGGCTCAAGCCCCTTAAGCTGCCTTGCACTGTGCCTAAAAAAAAAATCTGTTTCCCATTTCCTCAGACAACCTTTCTTTTCAATCTCTATCTATGCCTTTTATCATTCACTGTAATGTGCTGACAAAGTCTGACCTATGTTGGAAGTAATGTTGCCTTCAACCAGCACACACATGTAGAAACTCGCCAGGACAGCGTTATCTGTCAGACTTCAGAGATGTCCTAGTTAGATTCTGAGGCTCAGTATAGCGGAAAGCTCTAGATGTTATCCACTGGTCTTGTAGCAATGTAGCCCTGAAATTGTAGCAGTTGGGGGTTCCAGACATATTTGGTCATTTCCAGGTGTAGAGGATGCTCAAAGCAACTAAACATTGACCCCTGTCTGTATCTTTGTTTTCAATCCAGACATGTATTCCATTTTACTTTTAAACCAAAAGAGACTACATGTCCTTTTTAAGACTGACTTAAAGAACTCAAAATAAGATATTGAAACAGGTGACTCTCCTTTGCACATCTGGTCTCAAAATATATTGGACAAATGGTCACTGTTCTTAAATTTTGGAACTTTCAATATCTAATATCTAATGAATTTTTGTAATTTCAGAAAACTGAATGGCGGAGTGGTTGGAGTCTTCTCACCTATAAAACTCCTAGCTCACTAAAACCTCTCTCAAAATTCTGGATTACATTCATACTCAAAACTGTGATGCAAAATTTTCTGCTGGGCCACCAAACTTGCATTTTTATTATCAGAGTGATTCCTAACTGGGAAACATAACATTCTTGTAATGCATCTTTTGCTGTATTCTTTGGGCCTCCTTGTGTTTCTTCCTCTAACTGACAAGAAGGAAAGGCAATTCAGGTTGTCTGCTTATATCTACAGGCATATACACACTGGTTATGGGTATGTAGATCATACATAGATATGCAGATCAATCTCACAGGGATGCAAATGTCTTTTGGGTATGGATACTATTGAAAAATTGGTTCATGTTGTTCAACTCTACTAAGCAGGCTGGCTCTGGAGTTGGAATTTAGCCAATTTGCAACAGACCTAAGCATATATGTTTAAAAGTTTCCTCTTAAGTCTCTGTTCTGGGTCATGGTGTCCACCTGATTCTGGACAGGATGAAGGAGAGCAAACCAAAACAACCCAGAAGACACTTTGACCATGAGTACAACCATTTCCAATATAGGTTATTAATGTTTTGGTGTTTAACTCTCTGAATTACTGCCCCCCAACCCCTTTTTTTCTTAGCTTTGTTTACTATCTTAAAAGCTTTTGTTGAAACTTCAATTTTCTGTATTTTAGGCTTTGCAGTTCATTATGTTTGGTTTAAAAAGGATTTTCAGATAATCTTAATTTGTGATACTATATCATGTATGTAATTTAGATTCAACTCTTTTTGAGAAAGTATTTGTTTGTGTAGCTTTGGATGTCCTAAACTCACTCTGTAGAACAGGGTGGCCTCAAACTCAGCGAGATCTGCCTGCCTCTGCCTACTGAATGCTGGGACTGAAACTGTGCACCACCACCACCTGAGTGCTTTCAATTCTTGTTTTGAAAGAGTATGCTCCTGATGGATGCATCTTGGGGTACTATATGGCTTGCTATCATCTTAGCTGATGACCTAGGCACACTTTGGAGTAAATAACAATGATATGGTTTGCTGCCCATTTGGCAGTCACATGATTAAGCCAGCATCGTTACTAAAGTTAAAGAAAAGATATGCCTTCTGACTTAACTACCATTTTCATTAAGGTAACCAATTAGTATCTATGAACTAAAGCAGAATTCCCAGAATCTAGACCCACTGAACACTTTATTTAACCATTGTACTTCTCTTTTATCTAAAAACAAGGCAACACCTGGCTTCCAAAGTTGTTTATTTTGGAACTAAGTCATAAAACCTGGCATTTTGTAAAAGTACATTATGAAATAATCAGGAAATGAAGTTTCCATATGTTGACTGTATTTATGATTTAGAGTTTATTTTGACATAAAGGGTCTTTGATTCGAGAACTAAATTCTTAAGATTCAATTGTAAAATCCTAACCTTATGAGAAAGTGGCTAACTTATTATAAACTGTTAAAGATGATTTAGATAAACAAGTTAATGGTCAGTCATGTTAATGTTAAGTACAAGTGTAATTTATTTACAGAAAAAAATTTAGAGAAATAGAGCAAATTTTATCTCCCGGCATATAGTCTTCTGTTATTTCACATTGCATACTATTTTGCATATATTGTCAATCAGGTGTGTAAAATTAATTTTAAAATATTGAATGCTTGAGTAAAATGGATTAAGTTTCTAACGCATCTGTATGACAGGAAGCATCTGTCCAGAGTAGTTCCTTTGCATGGAGCACAATTCTACCAGAGAAGGTGCATGCTGGCCTCCTTATAGGACAGGGATGTATAGGGAATAAAGTCTACCAGAAATCTGTTGCTTCCTTCTCTGGCTGCATAATTCTGAACAACTCTGGCTGTGTAGTACTGACCAGTTCAGGTCATGTAAAACAAACAAAGACAATCAGCAAGCACTTCCTTATCTACAGAAAAGATGAACTACTCTTTATGTCTCACTCTACATGGGATGGATCCTTTTAATCGATGGATGATCTTGGAGTCTGCATCTACATCCCAAATGTTACAAAAACAAACAAACAAACAAACTGCAGAGAGGCAAATAACAATTACTATCCCCTCAATGTTTCACGAACTTGACATACAGGACGCTGCAAACAGCAGCACCTGGTACATAAACCTACCACCTGACCTGCATGCTGGTTCATTTGGTCCCGCCCTTTACCTTAACATTCACTTCTTCCTCTTAGCAAAGTTAATTACAGGGTCTACATCATAACTACTTGTGTTGCATCATTAAAAGAGAATGACAAATACTTAGTCATTGTACTCCCAGCATTGGAAAGTTATTCAGAATATCCAAGCACTGTCTTTGACAGTGGATTTCTATCTGCACCATCAACAAATGTGTTTATTAAGTGATATCTCAAGCCCTCAGGTTAGTCAAAAGGATATGACTTAGATGAACGGGGTTCCCTCCAACATAGGCTAGCCTGTGGTACCTTGAGCATAAAATCTAGGCTCTATCTGAAAAGAGAGATCCCAGACTAGTTTCTTTAAAGCTTTCAAGAAATATACAGGCTTTAGCAGTGATATTTGTGGATGTTTTGTAAGAAACTAACATATATATATATATCCATCCCATTAAGTTAGGTTAATTTACAAGTGATGTCTTTAAATAATCAATTGATTTTTAAATAGAATGATATTAAGAAATATGCTTATTGATATCTTGATGTAGTAATCCAGAGTTTTTGTCCATTTGCAAGGCAAGTAAAAAGTTGCCGTTACTCTTTTTAATTCAGCCCATATTACGTGTAAATCATTTGTTAAGATTTGACATAACTGATTACTTTTACCTTTCGTTTGTTGTTTGACTTCTTGGAATAAAAATATAGAGATTTTTAGAAGGTTTTGTTAACAGGGTTTGTTTTAAAAGACTATTGTTTCATAAAATGAAACATTTTACACTGAAATTAGAAGACTTTTCTTTTGGAGAAATATAACTTAGATTTAAAAATCTCTTTACACAGTCTAGTAATATAAAATATATTTACTGTATAATCTTAGAATATAGGTATAACAACTTGATGCTTATCAAAGCATTATTATCATGTTTTCAAATCTTAGATATGGTCATTTAAGAAATTAGTGTCAATTATTAAAATTTTACCTTATTAAATTATTTCTAAAACAAAATTGTGTTTTACTTAAGAAACTTTACTTTGGTCACTAAATAATAGCTTGCATTTTTAATCTCTCAAACACATACACACAGTCTTCTGACTTATGTTCTGGATCTTTACCAACTGTTATATTTCATTATGTCCCCCTCCATGCTACCTCTTTTGAGACACTCCACTGTTCTGCTTGTTACCTTTTTGTCAAGTTCGAAGCACTTACTGAGAGATCAATAATCCCAAAGCCCTAAAAGCAGTTCAAGCGACCTCTGAAAGAATCTAATGGGCCATGGGCTATCCACCTCATTTGTCCTCTTGCTACTCTGGGCATTGTTTTGAGGACTCAGAACTAATACAAGGGAAATGTTGCCTCCCATGCATAAATTTACCTCTGCTTGTGTCCCACCAGCTCAGATCAACTTAACATCCTTCAGGACCAGCTATACTCCTTGCAATACTCTAAAATGAAGAAAAAAAAAGCACGAGCTTCTGCTAAAGAAAAGATTTTTACCCTCCTTGAACAATATTGTTTCCAGGTCAACACATCCTATCTGTTTGATATGGGGCCTAAAAACACCAGGGCCAGACAAAATTTCCTTCTGGTTTCCTCCCACTCTGGCTCCGTTCCATGATCTCCTTTTCTCTTTCTTATCCTCATAATTATGCTTTGCCCTGCCTTTTAAATGTTTTACTTATTGAATTTCACTCTATATCAACAAAATGTTTGGCTGAAGCTCTCTCAATGATTCTCACCTTGCAAAGCTCCATTTGTTCCCAAAACACCTGCACAAAAACCTTTTAATGGAGAAACCAAAAGGGACCTTTATTGCTTTCCTTTCCAGATAGATAAATTTCTTTACATTAGCCTTATATATTTTCTTGTTCCCTTCCTTTGATGCTCTGAAGCTCTCAGCTAATTCTACTGGTCCATTTTGGAGATAGTCCCTGGCAATAGATAGAATCATTGTCATCCTAAATCAACTTTCTGTCCACATTTTCTCACCACCCTGCTCAATTACCCCCACCTCTGTTCTTCCCTATCCCTCAAACATCCTGGGAAATATGTGTTATACTCTGTAAACACATCACCTGTTTTCAGTCCTCTAACAATTATGTTCCAAGTCTGGGAATACAGGACGCAATCGCCTGACCCATCTCGGCACACCAAGTTAAGACTGTCTCCCTGTGTCATGAACAGAGGACCTCATCTTCAATGGACCCAGAACTAACGCCTCTAACTCAGACCTTCCTCAGAAGAAAACAGCTATAGCATCCCTGCCATGCATTTTTAACATCTCAGAAGTAGAAATAATATTTCCCATTTCCATGTTGCAAAACTAGACTTCCCAGCTTGTCTTGGAAATTATAGATATCATTTCTGTCCTGTCCGTGTGAGGGGCTACATTTCACATCCCATCATCCCTCATAGGCATTTTGGACATCCACACACATGGGTAACAAAATGTTCCCTTACCATGAATAAACAAGATCTTCACTTAGGTCAGATTAGGTTTTTTTTCTTCTTCTTCAATCTCTTTAAAGCTAACAACTTAATAATCTAATAAAGTTCTTATTTCAGAACTTACACATTATACTAATTTACTGGTAAGTAAGAATTCATAACTGCTTGTTTACTTCTTATTATAATTGATAGTGAATCCCTTACTGGAAGAGATGTCTTAATCTTGAATTCATCCAGCACATTTTCAGCATGCAATTCACTTCAAATATTAAGTCTTATACTTAGAAAAAAGTAGGTGGACAAAGCAAGCCTCCATATACCAGAGCATGATACATTTTCCACGTCTGATGCATCCTACTGGTTTTTCAAAATCATTAGTAGCCCTGTGACGTCACAAATTATTTTCTAATTTCTTAAACTGCTCTGATAATAAACTTAGATGATCTGCCTTGCTAAAATGAGAATCAAATAATATGGCTCACAGTTCAATGATTGCACTTAAAATGGAAAGTTACACTTATATTTTATTATCTTTACAATTTTAAGAATAGATAAGATTTGAAATTAAAGTCAAATGAAAGTTAGAAAATGGGTTTTCATATTTGTTTGTACACGTGAAAAGGAAATTCACCTTATCGCTTTTCCACTACAATTTTAGAAGGAATTTGAAGGTACCCTTTGGGATAATGTAAGATCTGTCAACATGCAAAACCAGTGCCAAAATTATCAGAGGCAAATCTTGTTTTTCTTTTCCTCAAGGCAACTGACTGTAAAGGATCAGTAATTATTGTTTGCACTTGGCCACAATAATCTTTTGGAAACCAAATAATTTTTTTCTCTAACAAAATAGCGTGTCTCATCTTTCAGTATCTAAGTAAGGTAATGTGTCTTTTTCTTTGATATCAGTACAAATTTATCTTGTGATCTGGATCACTATTAAATGAAATTGAGCTTTAGAATTCCACTCAGATGTTGGTTGTAGGGGCACACCCCATTAGTCCCAGCACTTGGGAGACATGGACAGGGGTAGTTCGAGGCCAGCCTGGTCTACTGAGAGAGTTCCAGTGCATGAATGTCTACATAGAGAAACCCTTTCAAAACAAACACACACACATACATACAAAAAAAATCTCCAGTCAGAAACTATGATTTGAATGCACTCCATAATTACTTCTGTAGATAATAAACCTCTGGATCAAATCTAAGATCAAAATTAACATCTTTATTAGGACATTTGTTTCATTTCTTCCATTTCACTGCTTTATTTTGAAAACTGTTTTTTAATCATTGAGGTTTTAACATAATTACATCATTTCACATTTCCTTTTTCACCTACCAAATACTCCCACATACCTTTCCTTTCTACAATAGAAATTCATGAATTTCTTTTTCAATTAACATTTCTATACTTACATATAACTAAATACATATGTATGTACAGCTATACTTCTACATAGATAAATACAAATTGCTCAGTCCCCATAATGTTACTTAAAGGCACATTTTCCATGCTTATTGTTTGGTTAGCAGTTGCTGTGCTCCTCCTAGGAGAAGACATTTGTGCTTTTCTCAGTATTTGTTAGTTTCCTGTAGATTTTTGGGTATATTAAGGCCTGCAGTCCTTTGCCACCACAATCCCCCCGCCCCCCGCAACCTTCCCTCTCTCCCATTCACTTCAGTGTGTCCATTGACATTCTTTTTAGTTAGCACATTCTTATGCAATCCTTTGGTGAGACTGTATGGCTGTATCTTCTGACATTCCCTATAGACAATCTTGTAGCAAACTCTCTGATGTTGCTCTTACACTCTCCTTGTGTCATTTTTATGATATTAGTTTACTGACCATAATTCCCAGCAATTTAAGTCCTATCTACAAACTCATGTTTATATATTTTAGGGAGACACAAGTATTAAATATTTTTAGTTTATTTTCCCTTTTGTTAACTCCATTACAATGATTAGTAGCAATTATTAAAGACAGATATAGGACATTAAGGACCTGATTGATCAAAAGGAAAAGATCTGGTTTCTTCCAGGCAAAGCAGTCAGCATTTCTACAGGAGAAGCTCAAGGTCTAAATTTTATCAAATGAATTTGTTACTTTCTATGTGTATTACCAATGAGAAACAATGAATATGATTGATATTATTTGAAAAAACTGAATGTTTTACAGTTTCAAGCACATATATATATATATATAAAAGAGTAAATAAATTGAGAAAGTTATTTTCCCTATTGTTTGCAATATTGTCATTTGAGCTCAATGTATTTTAGTTCTATGTTATGCTGTTTCTAGGCCAGTTGGATTAATCAGTTTGGTGCTATTCAATTCCATAAAGTCTTGTTCAGATTTATAGTGAGTTTGCAAAGCTGCT
Organism: Bramus lutescens; assembly: GCA_001685075.1. Classification (NCBI taxonomy): domain Eukaryota; kingdom Metazoa; phylum Chordata; class Mammalia; order Rodentia; family Cricetidae; genus Bramus; species Bramus lutescens. The sequence continues at coordinate 34,829 of LOEQ01008475.1, read as the reverse complement.
TCAGCATTTTGAACTACCCTACAAAGCAATTACAGAGTTTTTGTTTGCAGATGCTTTGAAAGCTAAAACATTTCACTGTAATCAGATGTTTCTGTTACAAGTGCCTGTGTAAAGTGTACTCAATTCCCCGTAAGTCTGGCCTTTTTCTGATGTTGCCTCTATATGTATGTAAGAGGTATTAACTTATATATACTCATCCTTAACCACAAAAATTAATAACTCATCTATATATCTCTGTTTTGCTTCCTTTCTTTTACTGTTTCTTATTTTAATGACTAAGATTTCACTGAAATCTTGCAACCACTTTTTTATTGAATTATTAACTATGTACTATTATTAATTAAATTTCTTCATTGATAATTATATTCATCTGTCTTTCTTTGTCATAATATACTGGTGTGGAAAAATGGTCTGTATTCTGTCAACTATATTTTAAATAAATGCTGATTGGCCAGTAGCCAGGCAGGAAGTATAGGCGGGACAACCAGACAGAAGCAGAGGTGGGTCAATGAGAACAGGAGAATTCTAGGATGAAGGAAGCCTCTGCAGTCGTGACCCTGCCACAGGAGAAGCAAGATGTGACTGCCTCAAGGAATAAGGTACTGAGCCACATGGCTAAGAGTTAATAAGAAGCTTGAGATACTCGGCCAATCAGTTTATAACTAGTGTAGACCTTTGTGTGATTTCTTTGGCACTTAACAACTGCAGGAACTGGGCAGGACAGAAACCCCAACAACAATACACTACTTAATATCTGTTGTATTTGCATATATCTCCTTTGTTTATGACTAGCATTTACTTATGAGTGAGTACATACCATATTCGGTTTTTTGGAGTCTGGGTTACCTAACTCAGGATATTGTTTTCTAATACCATGGATTGTATGCAAAATTCAAGATGACATTGTTTTTTACCACGGAGTAGTACTCTAATGTGTAGATGTGCCAAACTTTCTTTATCCATTCTTCAGCTGAGGTGCATCTAGGTTGTTTGCAGGTTCTGGCTATTGCGAACAATGCTGCTATGAACATAATTGCACAAATGTTTTTGTAGTAAAATTGAGCATCTTTTGGGTATATTCCCTAGAGTGGTATTGCTGTATCCTGATGTAGGTTGATTCCCACTTTTCTGAGAAACCACTACACTGATTTCCAAAGTGGTTGCACAAGTTTGTATTCCCACCATCAATGGAAGTTTGTTATCAGAAATGCTAAACTAACCTAGAATACCCTGCCCTGGAAATTCTCATCTCAGGCACTGTTCTAAGGCTGTCTCCAAAGAGGCAGTATGACAACTCCTAAGGAAGCATTGAGTTGAGAGATTGTTTACAATTTTAGAGGGTAAATCAATGATAAACGTTGCATAAATCAGAAGGACATGTTGCTGGAGCAACAGCTATAAAAGGGCTTTGAATTCTGATCTGTATGCAGTAGATAGACAGACAGACAGAGAGAGACAGACAGATAGAGACAGAAACTGAGAGACAGACAGAGACAGAGACAGAGAGAAAGGAAACAGAGAGGCAGAGAGACAGAGAGAAAAAAATATAGGACCTGGCATGGATTTTTAACTCCTCATGTTTATCCCAGACAATGATATACTTCCTCATCCTGTAAGGCCACAAGTCCACAGTGAATCCTTCTGATAATTCTTCAACAGTTCCACTTCTTAATGAATAAGCATTAAAATATATGAACCTATGAGGACCACTCACATTTAAAACACCGCACAATCCTACTTAATTCTTCTTGCTCCACAATTAACATAAAAGGCATTCTAAAAGACATAAGGAAGCCCACAACTATGGGAGCTATTTTAATCAATACTTTGCATCACTAATTTTGGCCTACTCTAAACATAGCTTTTATTCATGTTTGACTTAAATCACTTATCGTAGTATTTGTATAACTAACGATGTTGGTGTCATACATGATCCTGTAAACCAACCAACTACAAGTTTTCTGGAGGTAGTTATCTGTTAAAATCCTTTGTGAACAATTAATGTTAACTAGTTTTTTATGAAGATTGAATTATACAATTTTGTGTATTTTTCCTGAGTTTGAGACTTATATATACATTAATATTATTGAAATATATTCTAATTTCATGGATTTTACAGTCACTTCTTCAAAATCTAATTAATGTGAACAATTATTTTATATTCTAATCTAATTAATGTGAACAATTATTTTATATTCAGAATCTCCATTATATTCAATTTCTATTCTATTTTATACCTTTAGTATCTAAGAAACTAGCTCTTATGCTAAATCTGTGAGGAATTTATATATTATTTGATATTTAACTCTTCTATGACTAATGATTAGTCTTGTATTGATATATATATATATACACACATGTAGGGTATCAGGGGCTTTGAGTACCAGCCTCAGAACCCCCTCAGGATCCAGCAAAAGTTTGTTAAAAGGAGCAAAAACCTGACTAATTGGGTCTGAGGGTAAACAGAATAAATCAATTCACACACATTACATCTAATTGTTCATTTTTTCTTGGGGAATGAAACAGTCAGAGGGAGAAAAAGGGTTCATCTTCACCAGGTTTTTGTTTTTCAGACATGGTTAAAAGCATTTCAAAGACAAAAACAATGATATTAGTATGCATTTCAGAATCACAAAAAGGCAGGTAGAACCTGACAAAGCAGTGCTCCAGAAAATCTTTGACACCACCCAGGAGTCAGAATCCAAGGGGAAATACTGGACATTCCAAAGCATTAGAGGAAGTTACTAAATGTCCCTGAACCCTGAACTTCACCCATTCTCAGAGTTGTGTGTCTGGTAAGGGCTAGGTTGTGTCTTCTATCTTTTTGAAATTCCTATGTGATCTTTTAGCAAAGGAAATATTTGGGGAATAACTTTATGAAAATTGGACTATGGATCAAAGAGTGAATGTTGTTATTATAAGACCTCATGGAAGGTCATTCCATTAAAAATACAAGAGGAGGAAGTTACACTGCCAAGGTATTTTGGGAGTGATTCCCATTCTGAAGGGAAGAATCATGGCTTCACAAGGTTTTTACAGATTTGACAGCAACTTTTCCAAAAGGACAAATACTCCTGTAGCTCTGTTGAATGAGTTCTCCAAGTAGATGTAATCATACACACTTCCCATGGATTAGTCTAATAGTTCTGACAGCTGGACATTTATTGTATAATACTTGTTGGCTCACCACAGTGGAGTAGTGAGCCAAATTCATGTCTTAAATATGTCAATATAGTTGTTTTCACCACCAAATATTGAAAGACATTCTTACTACCTCATATACTCTTGACACACCTTTAATGTTGAGTGGCATCTAATGTTAATTTTATTTTTTATAAGCAAAAGATCTGTATTATGGGGGAGAAAAAGCCTAACAAAGCATTATGAGACACTACCACCCCCAAAATAAGAAACAAAGAAAAAACACACACAAAGACAAAAAAAACACACTCAAAACAAACAAGAAAACAACAAAAAGCTATAGAAAAAGGCAATTGAGTAACTTTGTTGGTCATATATTGCCTGGCATGGAACATCTAATAAGATGATTTGGAATTTTTTCCCTTTCACTCTGTTTTGTGGTGAATTACATTGATGAATGCAATTCATCATGTGCTAGGCAGCTTCAAGAGCTGGATGTGCCATCTTCTTCTCTCTGCACACTGACTTCTCCAGGATTGTACATGCCTCCTCTAATAAACTCTTGAGTGGACTTTTTGCATGTTCCATGTTTCCTTCTTACTCGCACCAGGTAATTTCATGGATTTGATGTTTTCTTTGCAAACAATCCATTTCTTCTATTTTGTTTTAAATGTCAGAGACTAGATTTCCCATCTCTTACCTATGATAGTTTTGTTTGACCTCTTAAAATTTTTATTTCCAGTTTTATCACCTGAGTTTCAGTTTTATTTAGTGATTCTATTTCTACTTTCTCTTGAACTATTCTCTTCATTTCATTCTATTGTTGTTTCTTGTTTCAAGAGACTTCATAAATGAATTTATTAATATCTTCCTTAAGCTCCTTGAGCATATTCATAACACTATGTTAAAATCCTTGTCCTCTGCTTTAGCTATGTAACATTTCTCGTAACTTACTGTAGTGTGGTTACTGGGTTCTGATCTCAGCTGTTTTGATTGTGTTTTTCCACTTGATGTCTATCTATCTGTATTTGGGATGATTGTTATTGTAGGTATTGATATCTAGGCTTTTCTTTGGTGAATGGGTGATCTACTTCTTGGTTTCTGTTACCTGTTCTGGATTTTAAGAGAGTGGTGCCTTTGAGTTTCCCGATAGGGAGTTCTGAGTCTCTACCAGGTGTGGCCATTAGGAATTCCAGCTATATACTGAGCTATATCAAAAAGAAGTGAGGATAGACTAGAAATGGGGACCTGGGGGTCCACAGTAGGGAATAATACTCATGAGGTTTTGTGGAATTCCCAAGGAGTGGAGTTAGAGAGGAAAGGCAGGTTCCTCTAGATGGTCTGCTACTGGTATGGGGATGAGAATGCTGAAATGGAGATAGAGCATAAGAAGGAGAATGAACATAGACTACCTGATTCCCAAGATGGCATGACCAGTGTACTCTGGGTATTGGCGGCTTACACAAAGGGATGAGTGATGTAGGAGGGTCATCTGTCTGTGTGTTACTTTCATTGGTTAATAAA
>LOEQ01008475.1:4772-30114 GCA_001685075.1 Bramus lutescens | reverse complement strand
ACAGAACAGAATGCTGGGAGAAAGAAAGCAGAGTCAGTCAGACGCATGAAGCTCTGGCCCAAGATGGATGTGGGTTAGAATCTTCCCAGTAAACCATGAACCCGTGGTGATACACAGATTACTAGACATGGGTTAATGAAGATGTGAGAGTTAGCCAAGAAGAGGCTAGATATAATGAGCCAGGCAGTGCTTAAATGAATACAATCTGTGTGTTGTTATTTCAGGTATAAGTTAGCCATACAGTAGCCGGGCGGGACAAAAAGCAGGCCCGCTCGCCTCTTCACTACAGATGAGTAAGACAGGAAGGCTAAGTCCAGAAAAGCTGTGTGAAGTCCCCAGGGAATGACATCTGGTGTTTTTAATGAAAACCAATAAAAACATTTTAAGTAGAGGAATACACACACACACACATATACATATATATGTATATATATTCATATATATATGAATAACATTGTTTTCTTTAGACAGTTGCCCATTCTCTTTCTTACCAGTTCCCCTGTGCTGTGATATGAGCAGCTTGGATCCATGATATTTACCTTACCTTTGTAGTGTTACAAACAATGGAGCCATTTGGTCAGGAGGCTTTGAAACAAGTAATTTTTTTTCTTTATTTGGTATCTCGGTTTTTTTTTGTCACAGTAATAAAAGGATATCAGAAAAAAATGAGTTCCAGGTGTGTTTAAAACAGGCATATAGCTGGAATTTGGAATGACTGGAAGGTATAAGCTTAGGAATTTTTTGAATGCAGTAAATAGAGCTTAATGGACAATTTTTGAGGGAGTGGGGAAGACCAAAATAAAGATACGAATGTGGACATTAATGGCCTTGGTCAGTCCTTTTCAGATGGAAATGCAGAGTCTACTGAGATTTGCACTACTGACCCCATACTTTACACCATAGATGACAACTTACATCATATGTGATCTGAGATAGTGTTTGAGGCTAAATGTTCACAAGTGAATTAATGTTAGAATGAAATTTCAAAACAGTATGACAGGCAGCCTCTGGAATGAGTATTTTTATTGCTTTTATTCAGACTTATAGTAAAAAATAGGAAGGAAAAATTAGAAGGAATATTTTAAAGATTCCAATTAATTCAGAAAATGAGACTGTGTAATAATTTAGGAAGGAGGATATATCTGATAAGGTTAATAAAACAAAATTTACTTCATTAAAAAGGCACCAAGAAATTTTTGCCAGAACACTGGAAAATATTCCTGGAGGACATTTCCAAAGTTGACAAACCATAATCCATCTCAGAACGCAGTTAAAAATATATAAGCCACTCAAAAAGACTAAAAAGATGTTTTTGAGAAGAAGGGCATGAAGCAAAGTGTTTTTCTTGTTCCTACAAGACTATCAAATAACTGTTTTCTGTGTTCAGTCATCCAATACATACAGGCTACTGCAGGCATTGTCTACTCTGCCTTATGTTGTTTCCCACTGATAGCATGCTTTGGTATCATGCTGTTTTGTTTTTTGTGGTAGGAAGAATGTACAGGCAATGAGGCAATGTCATCACCAACACTTCCATCCAGGAAAGTCTTAGGATGCCATCAAAACTGTGAAAGAATCTAAGTCTCTGTGGCCAGACCCTGAACAAAGGCAATAGACGTATGATGTCGAGTGAAGCAAAAATGCAGGGTAGATCTCAGAACGTTAGAGAGTTTGAGATGTCAGGATGTGTAATATTTGTGATCTAAACAGTTGAAAATGAACAGAGCAAACCCAAGAGAACTTCTACATGGCTATGGGTGAGGATGCCATAGAATAAAGCTTTTGTCACTTGGAGCTCAAATCATGTCATTGTTAATAGAACACTTTCTATAGGTAGAACTAGAATTATGTATTTTAGTATTTTTCTTCTTGCTAGATTTTTGGCCCTATTTTCACTCAACACTTCATTGCTATTTTTTCTTTCTTCATCTTTGAAATGAGAGTTTCTATCCTATATCATTTTATATTGGTAGTAAATGACTTGTTTGAAACAATAATATACATATATTATGTGACAACTGTTAATGAAAAATAAACTATGAAATTGAGAAAAAGCAAGGAGGGACTGGAGGTAGAAAATGGAAAAGAGTGAAGTAGTTTTACCATAATGTTAAGAAAAATATAAGCTATAAGAAATAATTTTAGAAAAGTTTTAATCTGAGAGCTTTCATCTAAGAGTTTCTTTTGAGTATTTGGGTCTGGGTATGTATGTTTCTGTGTTGAAGTGCTCACACAAATATATGTTTGTATGTAGAAGGCACAGGTCAAGTTTTGGTATCATTCTTCAGGCACTCTGTGACTGTTTAGCTTTTCTGATTGTAAACAAGTGTCTCACTGGAAAAGAGTTTGTCATGCCACTTTAACTGAGCAACCTGTGAGTCTTGGGTATTATCCAGTCTTTACTTCCTGACCCGGGGACTACAAATCGTTGTATTATCTTAGACATTTGTAGATGCTGAAAATTCAAATCAGTCTTTATGCTTGCAAAAGAAACACTTTATCAACTGAGCTATCTCTTAAGCAACTAGCCTGTGACATAGAGAACACTTTAGCAAAATATTGTTTATTTTTTGTTTGTTTGTTTTTTTCAGAAAAGGACTTGTACATGCCAAGCCATACCAGTGAAGGTGGCCTGAAGAGACTCAATTCAGTTTGTCGGCCTTGTAGACAAGAACATGAACTCTGCTGAGCTAACATAAATGTCCTTTTAAAAGACTTTGGATTTGGACATTTGCTCAATGTTGAAATAACTGAGACTTTGGGGACTTTTGAAGTTATGCTGAAGTCATTCTTCACGACAAGATCAATATAAGTATTCAAAAGGCAGGCAGAGGTGCTGAAATATTTTCCAAAGGCAGGGAGCTAAAGGCTTGATGGCCACCTAATAGCACTGCTGGAATGCTATGTGAACATTGGGAGATAGGGATTACTTGAGGGAAGTGGATCATAGGGATAGGCCTGTGAAGGAAGTAATTTTCTTTCTTCTCTTTTACATCCTCATGTTCAGCATGAGATGAGAAGTGCTGATACAGTACATATTAGTCTTTATAATGTTCTGCTTTACAATGGAACAGGAAAAAATAACATTTGAGCAGGTGAAACTTTTGAAATTATCAACTAAAATTAAATTTTCTTTTTCTAGTGGCTTATCATGGGTATTTATTGTGCAGGAATAGAAACTTAATACAATACTGTTAAAATATTAGTTTCTCATAGATTTATATGTTCATTTCTAAACTGATTCAAGTCTATTATGGCATTTCCACACAGTTCTAATTATTTTAAACTTTAATTTTAAATTTGAATACAATCTTGATTAAGTTTCAAAAGGGTTTTGATCTTCTTCTTATTCTTTATGAATATTGAGAATCAGCTTTTCTGCTTCATAAATAACTATTTGATTATGTACGTTCTTTTCCAATACTTAACAAAACATGTCATGTATTATTCACATTTTGAACCTTATCATTATGGTCTATTGGTATAGTTCAGTGGTAGATATTTCAACTTTTCATGCCTGAGGTATGGGCTTGGATATTACCAATTCAAAATAATAATGAAAATAGTAATAATAAGAATAATAGTAATAAATACATTAATAATAGAAGCAAATATTTTCATCTTTCTATTGTATTTTGTATTACTTTCCTGTTTCTGAGTTGAAATATTATCCCCAAACCAATTTTAAGAGAAAAAGCTCTGTTTTTATTGATGCTTCCAGAAGGAGAATCCATAGTAGTCAAGGAGGCATAGCACCGTTAGGATCAGAAAACTGGCTGACATCCTGTTTACTTCTCCACATGAAATAGAGAAAGAGCACAGGACGTGGAGAAGGGTTCTAAACACTCAAAACCTGCCCACATTAGTATACTTTCCCCAGCAAGGCTATAACCCCTAAGGCTTCATAACCTCCAAATCAGAACCACCAAAGGGAAGCAGATTTTCAAATAAACAAGCTTATGTGGGACATTTCCCATCAAATCTTATTCCTTCCCAGGGTCCCATAGGCTCAGGGACATCTCAAATGTTGAATGCTTTTTTCCTGACTTCAAAATACTCTACTATCTTTTCTGTTCTCAGTACTGTAGTGATTTTTTGTTTGTGTTTTAACAAATAAAGTTTTCTCAAAGATCAGAGTACAGAGCTATGTCTCTAGAGGCCAGGAGGTGGTGGCTCGCATCTTTAATCCCCATCACACATCAATAGGGAGGTAGACACAGAAAGGGATAAGACTGGGTGGAGAGAGGAATATATGAAGGGAAGAAGCGGGAGTCAATGCAGTCTGAGGTTTTTGTGGAGACAATAGGAGTCTGAGGATTGCTCTGCAGGCTGAGAATGCAATCTGAGGGGAGAGACTGAGGACAAGATCGCCCTTTGTGTCTGAGCATAAGTAGAGGCAAAAGGTCTCTTTAGTGACTGTTTGCACTGCTTTCAACCCGTAATATCTGACTCCAGCATTTATTTATTAACAATTCAATAATTTGAATTCATACTACACAGTAGTATTCAAAAATACAAAGGCCAAAGTCTATTCTGAAACTCAAGGTAATGTCTGGACTGTGACATTAATTCTTAATTCAAAACAAAATGTTTATTCTCAGCATTATCACAGAATTTGCACTAGCACCATAGAAAGGAAGAATAGGGCACAATGAGGGAAGCCTGTACCCAAGCAAAACTGACACTTAGAGCAAACATTTTCCATGGCCATGTTCTATGGCCTTGGTTCCAAGGATTTAGAAAACAACACTCTCTGATTTTGCTAAAAGTAACATACATTTTGTTCTTGGGATGACTCCACTTTCTGCCTGTGACTCTCCTTGGCGGAGCTCTCAGCTCTGACATACACCAGTACCTTAAGGACTCCATGAAAGCACAGGCTTCACCATCACAGTTTCATATGATAGCCTCTTAGGGCCTCCTTTCAGGGACTGAATACCTGTCCCAGGATGGTTCGCTTCAGAGACTCTATGAAACTACAGTGGAAGAACCATACCCCTTCGCTAATATATATATAATCTTCAAAACCACTACCATGGCAGTGTTGACTGACTGCCAGCTTAAATGAAACAGGTGAGAGTTAGACCACAGTAAAAGCAATGTTAACATGTTGCTTTTTAATAGGAAGTAATCCTTGCACCTTCTGCTTTGACAAGTTAGAAGCCTAGCAAAGTTGTGACTTGCCATTAGGGTACCCTTCCTCCCGTACACAATACAAAGCAGTGGGTATTCTGCTGTGAAACTTCATGGGCCAAACCTACAATTTCACTCTCTTCTAGCCCTCTCATCTTCCAGTATTCAGCAAAAAGTAATCTGGTAAGCTCTGTTTACCATATTTCAGTTATTTTTTTTATTTCAAGGGCCCATAGTCTTCTACAATTATCCAAAGACAAACATGGTCAGGCTCTATCACATCCCCTAGTACCAATTTATATCTTAGGCCCTTACTTTTCTGTTGCTCTATTAAAATACTGTGTCCAAAAGTGAATTAAGAGGATACTTTGTCTCTATTGGCTTATGCCTCGAGAGCTCATAATGTTAGGAGATTTGTGTTGTAGCAACTGTAAGAAACTGGATGATTTCCATTTCCACACAGGAAATAGAGAGTAAGAATAGAAAGAAGAAAGAGGCTATAAATCCTAAAATAAATTCCCAATGAAGTATTTCTACCAGGAAAGCCATACCTCCTAAAGATTGCTTAACTCTCACAAATGTTTCTACTAAGTGGCAACAAACTGATCAAATGAAGGAGGCTATACAGAATATTTCTCAAATAAACTATCATAATCATTGTTTTATAACTTTTATTGAGCTATACATTCTTTTCTGCTCCCCTCCATTCCTCTTCCCTCCCAATATGTCATTATTTTTTTTTCAGCTTCATAGTACTTCATTGTGTAAATGTACCACATTTTCCTTATCCATTCTTCAGTTGAGGACCATTTAGGTTGTTTCCAGGTTCTGACTATGATAAACAAAGTTGCTGTGAACATAGCTGAGTACATATTCTTGTGGTATACTTGAGCATTCTTTGGGTATGTACTCAAAAGTGGTATTGCTGGGTCTTGAGGAAGGTTGCTTCCAAGTTTTCTGAGATGTACTGATATCAAAAGGAGCTGCACCAGTTTGTACTCCAACCAGCAATGGAGGAGTGTTCCCTACACCCCCACAACCTCTCCAGCATAAGTTGTCATCAGTGTTTTCGATCTTAGCCATTCTTATAAGTGTAAGTTGGATCTTAGAGTAGTTTTCATTTGCATTTCTCTGATGGCTAAGGATGTTAAGCATTTCCTTAAGTATCTTTCATCCATTTTAGATTCCTCTGTAGAGAGTTCTCTGTGTAGTTCTGTACTCCACTTTTTATTGGATTATTTGTTCTTTTAATGACCAATTTCTTGAGTTATTATTATTTTTTTTTATTTTGGAGATCAGTCCTCTGTCTGATGTGGGGTTGGCAAAGATCTTGTCCCATTATATAGACTGCCATTTTGGCTTGTTAATCATGTCCATTGCTTTACAGAAGCTTTATAGATTCAGGAGGTATCATTTATTAATTGTTTCTCTCAGTGTCTATGCTACTGGGGTTATATTTAGGAATTGTCAGTGTCCTGTGTCAATACATTCAAGTGTTCTTGTTACTTTCTCTTCAATGAGGTTATGTGTGGCTGGTTTTATGTGAGGTCCTTGATCCATTTGGACTTCAGTTTTGAGCATGGTGATAGATATGGGTCTATTTTCATTCTTCTACACATTGATATCCAGTTATACCATCATTATTGGTTAAATATGCTTTCTTTTTTCCACTTTTTTTTGCTTCTTTCTCAAAAGTAAGTGTTCCATCTCTTCAATTCAGTTCTATTGGTCCTCTTTTCTGTTTTTATGCCAATACCAGGCTGTTTTCAATACTTTAGCTCTGTAGTAGAGTTTGGAGTCAGGGGCTATGATGCCTCTAGAAATTCTTTTATTGAACTAAATTGTTTTGGCTATCCTAGGTTTTTTGATTTTCCATATGAAGGTGAGTATCATTCTTTCAATGTCTGTGAAGAATTTGGCTGGCATTCTGGTGGGCATTGCATTGGATCTGTACATTACTTTTGGTAAGATTGCTATTTTCACTATGTTAATTCTACCTATCCAAGAGCATGGGAGATCTTTCCACTTTCTGGTGTTTTTTTTTTTTCTTCAATTTCTTTCTTCAAGAGTTTAGCGTTCTTGTCATACATGTTTTCCACTTGTTTGGTTAAAGCTACTCCAAGATATTTTATACTATTTTTAGCTATTGTGAAGGGTGATATTTTTCTGATTTCTTTCTCAGCCTATTTATCATCTGTATAAAGGAAGGATACTGATTTTTTTTTGAGTTGATCTTGTATCCTGCTACATTTGTGAAAGTATTTATGGGTTGTAGAAGTTCCTTGGTGTAATTTTTATGGTGCTTATGTAAACTATATCATCAGCAAATAAGGAGAGTTTGACCTCTTATTTTCTGATTTGTACCACCTTGATATCCTTTTGTTGTTTTATTGATCTAGCTAGGACCTCAAGAAATAGATTGAATAAAAATGGAGAGAGTGGACAACCTTGCCTTGTTCCTGATTTCTTGGGATCGCTTTGAGTTTCTCTCCATTTAGTTAAATGATGGCTGTTGGCTTGCTGTATATTGCTTTTATTATGTTTAGGTATGTTCCTTATATCCCTGCTCTCTCCAAGACCTTTATCATGAAAAGATGTTGTATTTTGTCAAAAGCTTTTTTTTAGCATTTAATGAGATGATTATGTGGTTTTATTTTCAGTTTGTTTATATGGTGAATTATGTTGACAGATTTTAGTACGTTGAACCATCCCTGCATCTCTGGGATGAAGCTGACTGATCATGGTGATGATATTTCTGATGCGTTCTTGGATTTGATTTCTCAGTATTTTATTGAGCATTTTTGCATCAATGTTCATGAGTGAAATTGGTCTGGTAATCAATCTTCCAGGTCCAGTAGATCCAAGGCTCAGATGGTTGCTCCTTGTGGTACAGTCAGGGCCACAGTTCCAGTCACCTCATTTGTCATTCCGTGTTCCTGGAGGTCACTCCACATTTCTGGTTTTGTTTGTTTGTTTGTTTGTTTGTTTTGCTTCTGTGGAGTTTGCTGTCTCAGGCCTGCTCCGGCCTAAGTCCCAAGATCAGTCCTGTTTCCGTAAATCCACAAGCATTCTTTTTTTGTATTAGTATCACAATAACATGAACTTTTTAACCCTCCTATCACTCATCTTTCATCACCAATATGTTCACTGAGTACAAAAGCTTATGAGTCACAATCAGATATAATTATGTTTGAGATGCCAACAAATTTTAATTAGGTAATGTATTTAAACTTCCATGTTGTAATTGTTTTTCAGCAATGTCATCATATAATTATATATTGATATATATTAATGTATATGTCATATATGCATATATGTTATCTAGTATATACAAACGTGTGTTGTATATATTTGCTTGTATATATTATATATGAATTCAAAGAGCCATTAGTAATGATCAGTAGTTAAATTTTTATGTTATGAAGATTATAACTAGTATACTGTAATCCTGAAAACCACTATATGCTATCAGTGACTAAAAATGAAGGCAAGTGGCATGATATGGTGACTCTTATCTGAATCACAATACTCAAGAAGGCAAGGGGATTATGGCTTCTCTGGAGCAGGACAGGGTAGCATAATGACTTCCAGGCCATGATGAGTACTAAGGCACTGTGTCTAAAAAGAAAATAAAAGGAAAACTAAACATGAAGAAAATTAGTAATACAAAGTCAATGTTACATCCTTGGATTGGATCAGGAAAAACCTAGGGATACATCTGTAATTTCAATACTCAGAAATGTAAAAGGGTAGAACCAAGTTCAAGACCAGCAGTAATTTCCAGAGACAGAATGTTACATGATTTTTTATTTGGTTCTTGAAGATTTTATCTCAAGCAGAATATTGTCTCTTTACCTTCAAATTCATTGACCATACCATTGTACTAATTGCCAGTGTGGGTTATCTCATAACCAATTATACACAGTGCTGTGCAGTGGCTTGATATATAATGACAGCCAGAATATTCAATACATTCCAATATAAATTAACATATAAAGGCATATTTTATAGACTAAGTTTTCATCAGAATTTGAAACTAATTTAAAAATAACAAATTGTTTTTAACCATTGCATTTAAAGTGTCTTAATTTTGCCTGTTCTTAAATTCATGAAGTTTAAAACCAAGTTAAGAAATATTTTTCTTTCCCTTAGACATATTTATACCATTCTACAACATACAGTACCTATAATTTTATTTAATTACAGTTAAAAGGTAAAATAAAACAAGATAAAAGAAAATGGAAGAAAAAATATTCTTATACCGTGATAATTTATTTAAACTTTATTCCAACTCACCCTTTCAGTAAGTCTATTTAATCTTTGAAATGGCTAGTAAAGTGGCCTTTTGACCACAGCATGGAATTTTATGAACTTTGAAGGCCCAGCACATCAACCATGATACCTCAGTTAGCCTGTTGTGCTTTCTCAGAAGTTAGAACAGTTTTTCTTTTACATCAGTAGTGATTAAATTTTCCAATGAAGCATGAAATATAATTACAGTATGATTAGAAAGCATGACCTGCATGTGTTGTAATTGTCGATGAAATTAGCAATTTTCTTCTAAAATACTTATTATTTACTTTTTTGTCACATGAAAAGTACACAGTTAACATTTTTATACATTAAATGATGATAATAAATTAAAATACAATGCCAAAGTTCATAATTTTAGTTTTCAGCAAAGAATATTAACTCTTAAATCTAATATTTATTTCATTCTGTATTTATTAATCTCTAGCATTAAAAGCCTAATGAAAAGCCTAGCTGAAATTTTCATAAAGATTCATCTATTCTAATGAATTTGTACACAAAAAAGATTTATTTTGAGGGTTTTTAAAACAACCTGGCATTTTAGAAAATAAAGACTCCTTTGCAGTTATCTGTATTTGAAAGACACAATATAAAGAGAGCCAAGTTTCCAGCTTTTTAGCTAGTTCTAGAGTTGAGTTGTTGATATAGAATGCAATTAAAACAGGTTTTACATGACAAGCAATTTAAATTTTGGCTGTCAATATTCAGTAGGATATTTCTAGTTGGTTTTGGAACCTCAAAACAACCTAAATTTTTATGAATAAAACTAGTTCTTCATGTACTTTGAAGAATCAAGGGAAGAAAAATACTTTTATTCTCATTACAATGATCACAATTGCAGGCACTCATTGGTTGTTAATTGGATCTTGATCATTGTTTACTAATCATTGTTCCTCTACATGTTGCCTTTATCATTTCTTTCTGTCTCCCCAAGACAGGTGAGTATATTTTATCCAAGTGACACTACAAACCTAACTGTATAAATTAGAAATTATATCCTTTCATAGTTTGAAATCCAGACCCCACCATAATCAATTGAAATGGGAGATGATTAGGATTAACCAGGAAAGATACTCAAGAGACTCCTAGAAATGGCAATGAAGCTATTTCCATTATACCTCAACAGTATATAGCTCCTTAAACAAGACTTAAACAATAACACCAGTAAACATTATAATGGGGAAGTCTCATGGGGTTCCATCCACAGATTAAAGTACTCTATATAGGTAGGTAAATTTCTTCCAAGGGATGAACCTTCAATTGAATAACAAAGACGAAATGGTAAGCTCTGAAATTATATCTATATATACAAGCAACAATAAAACAATAAACATATTCCACAGGTTATATTTATATGTTTATAATGTGTATATTGTGTGAGTATGGGCATGGGTTGTGTATAGGTGTATGTATATATGTATGTATATGTGTGTGTGCATGCATGTGTGAGTGTATTAAATAATAATCAAAGGAAAATGTTCTCAATTTGAGAGACAGTGAGGAAAAGAAACAGAATGGGGAAAGTGATACAATTGAATTTTATTTTATTTTTATTTTTGTTTTGGTTTTTCGAGGTTGGGTTTCACTGTGTAACAGCCCTGGCTGTCCTGGAACTTGCTTTGCAGACATGTATGTCATACTTATTGTTAGACTAATCAGGTTCTTTAGATACTTAGAGATTGTAGTCTACATAGGTAATCTTTAACCACTTCAAAGAGCTGTAGAATATGGAATTTAAATAACTTAGGGTTCTGTTGACGTGAGACATGATTGCTTCTGGCAGCACTGATCTATTCCTGAGAAAATGTTGATCACCAAAGACACACCACTTGGAGCTAGTTTTCTTTTTGGCAAAATTGGTCTTTGAGCAAGGAAATGCCCATGCATCTACCAATGACAAAATGCACCATGTCCAGTCTGGACAAGCAGAATACAAGAAAAAACAGACTGTCAAATCTTGCCAAGGCAAAGTAAAATGGTTTTTGAAAAATTACCTTCCTATGAAAATTATTTGTCAGTTACTCTAGGCCTTAGCCAATGTTGATTGCTCCAACATTGCAAATGAGATTTTGGGTGATTGCCAAGGTAGTCAGTTGTCTTTGTCATTTGTTCCACATTTTGGAAGTTGCTTGATTACTCTTCCTGCTTACTCCAGTAATATTATTTCTCTTCTTGAGTCTTCGATGGTGTTGAAGACTAGTTAGTTGTAGTTACTTTCCTTTCATGACTTGGCCATATCATTTATAATGCAAGAGTTAATCTCCTGATAGGATAATTATTGAAACATTTATCATGATTCTTGCTTGATATTGTTTATACTGGTTGTAATTCTAATTTTTATACCTGATATTTGTTCTTATTGTATATAATTTTGTGTTAGGCTTAGAACTCTTTTATTTAAACAAAAGGGGAAGGTGCTATAGAAAATCCTACACCCAGTAGCCTTTAAGTTACTTGCCTACTTGGGTGAGGCCTCTAATACTATAAATGCCAATGTAAAGCACATGTTCTCTCTCCCTACTTGCTGCTGTATTTGATTCCTGTCCCCTGTTCATGCAGAGGACTATTATCTAAGAGTCTATCCCTGAATAAACTACCCTTTATTATACTCAATTCTGAGCTAGTGTGGGATTCTTTTTTATCATCCATCTTCAGCATTGCATCAGATTAAACTAGGAGATGCTTAGGATTGGTTGTCATATAATGTGACTTTCTCAAGGTTGAACCATTTTTGTAACAATTCAAAAGTCATACTGCCAAATATGAAGATATAAATTATCCAGAAGATGTAAATCAGCCAATATGATTCTGATTCACAAGCTATCAGTAGAAAAAGTAAGGTTTTAAGAACATTCCTTTTATAGATATTGTATGGTGGCAATTTTAATAAAATGGCCAGCACTGGCTCACAGGGAATGTCATTGTTAAAAAATGTGGCCCTGTTGGAGTAAGTGAGGTTTTTTTTTGTTTGTTTTGCTTTGTTTTGTTTTTGTTTTTGTTTTTGGAGGAAGTGTGTCATTGTAGGTGTGTTTGAGATCACAGATTGTCAAACTAGGCATAGTAGCTCACAGGTTGCTGCCTGTGGATCCAGATGAAGAAATCTCAGCTAACTCTCCAGTGTCATATGTAGCTCAAAGCCACCATACTTCTCACCATGACAATAATAAGTTACACCTTTGAACTATAAGCCAGACACAATTAAATGTGTTCCTTTATAATGGTTGCAATTGTCATGGTGTTTCTTCACAGCAATAAAATCCTAAGACACATGGGCAAAATGGTAACAATGTAAAAAATGCAGTTATGCATGTTTTTACATTGATTTAATGCATTCTGTCAAGTACAGAGACATAGGTGTTGTTTTGTATCAACAATAAGAAATTATTTCACCAATAGACATTTTCTCTTCTCTTTAATAAAAACTATTTTGACATGCTAATATATTTACAAACTTTTAATATTTTTCTTTTTCTTCCATTTTTTTATGATAGAAACTATAAACAAAGTCTAGTCAAATTTCCAGTGTTTGATCTCCCAAATAGAATGGTTGAACACAGAAACTTGATGACCTGAAAAGAAGCAAACTTTTTCTATTCACCCAGGCATAACTAAACAGCCTTTCTATGTGATTCACAGAATGTGAAATTGCCTGTAAATAACCAAGAGAACTAATAGTGATGTTCACAACACAAGTAAATATGTATTCTTTGTAGAAATAAATGTGAAAAAATGCAACACTGAAGCACCTAAGCATACTGAGAGAGAGAGAGAGTATGTCTACCAAATCTGTGGGTATGCTGTTGTTAGCTGTCTGATTATAGACTGAAATTTCAAGTTTTGACTCTTGCAGAGATTTGTGTTCCTTCTAGTCCCATCCTAACTAGCAAAATAAAGATGGTATTCGTGCAAAAACAAACAAACAAACAAACAAAACAACAAACCTACCCACGTTGGGCCTATGAGCCATGTTACAGTGATGAAGAGGAAGATGGCCTAGAGTACCCAATCTTTTGAAGCGACAGGATTTTAGAAGTTATTGAGCAAAGTACAATTTGAAGGGCCACAAGTACATATGGTGCAGAAAATACGCAAAGTCAATGTACTTGACAACTGAGCAGACACGATATGTGCAGTGCTACTGTACCAAAAGCATCAGGACGTTTCTTCTGCAGTGGACAGGGGGAGTCATACCTTGGCAGATGATGGTGAACATTGTAAGAGATGAGAACAACTGTGAGAGACAAAAGAGAGGAAGAGAAAACGTTCTGGGGTGTGAGATGATTCTCTTTGAAGCATTTTGTTTGTCCACTCTCTTGAACATCAAGAATATTGTCTTTTTTCCTAATTTACTTCTTACTATTTCATATAAAGTATTGAGATCATAGTTCTGCTTTCCCTTGATCCTATTCTGCTTTCTGTCCACTTCTGCTGACTCCATTCTTCTGCACTTAACCCCCTCATACTTTAGTTGTCTAAACTCTTGCTCAGTCTTTTTCCAGACACCATAGCTGTCAGGTGCTGATGATTTCAAAAGCTACATCATATCCAGGAGAAAGTTTACAAAGTGTGGGGAACCTCCAGCAAAAAAAATTCTGTTCATGTAGGTCTAATGGACAACTGTTGTGGGATTCCCCTTTGTATCCTGTGACTAGGTTTTATTGCCATTGCTTAATTAATAAAGCTATTTAGGCCAATGGCCTAGCAGAGCAAAGCCAGGTGAGAAATCCAAACAGAAACATATAGATAGAGTGTAGACAGAGTCAAGGAGATGCCATGTAGCTGCCAAAGGAGAAAGACACCACTGCCAGAAACTTACCAGTAAACCACTACCTCATAGTGATACACAGATTAATAGAAATGGGTTAATTTAAGATATAAGAACGATCTAGTAATACACCTTATCTATTGGCCAAACAGTGTTGTAATTAGTATAGTTTCTGTGTGATTATTTGGGTCTGGACGACTGGGAAATGTGTGAGCTGTCTCCATTTACAATAGAATTCGTAGGAAAAAAACAAAACTGGAAAATATTAATAATATAGTTATTGAAGTAATATAGATTCAGAAAAAAGTCTTATGCACTTTTTCAATGCAATCATAACCTCAAATTTTAACATTTCTGTGTATGTAGGAATGACTGTCTAATGAGTGGCCAGGAAGCAAGAAAAAAGCATGGAGGTGTGACCTTACGGAAGGATAGAAATAGAACATACATAAAATGAAAATAAAATATTACATGAGCTATATTTGACAGGTGAATAGTGGTTATTATAAATTATGCTCAAAGTTAAGGAAGGGACTCTAGCCAGCTCAACCATGGCAAACAGGCCCTTCTTTCCCATTATTCTGCCTTGATAAAATAACATTTGATGACATTTCCTATTAACCATCTAGGGCTAGTCCCTTATTTGACCACTTTCTCCTGACTACCAAGGTCCTGTTATCGAAGTTTTGAAGCCAAGCAATCAAAACCCAATTTGGTTCACCTACTTTACATGCTCAATTAAAAGTAAACACTGCATCCTAGCATGGAATTCCCCCTCTACCTCTATAACCTGTCATTTTCCTATACGCCATGTTTGTCTCCTTTCTTAGAATCACACTTTTATCTCTCCCTGGGAAAAATAGTCTTTTCCCTCCTCTTTTTTTCCTTCCCCTTCTCCTGTCCTCCACCTCTTGTCTTTGTCTCTTATCCCCTGTCCTTTGTCCCTCTGGGGCAAATAAATCACTTTCATGCATATTTAACCAGAACTTAGCCTGTAGCCAATGTGCTAAGGATTTCCCCTAGTAAACTTTATATATTTTAACAATTACTTTATTTTTAATATTTCCTTTGTATAATTGATTTTTTTTCTCCAGTAATCCTGTTCTGGATCTGCTCCTGAGAATATAAATCAGTTACCACCACATTGTGAACTAGAAGCACTGATTATTTTTGAGTCACGTTAGTTTGGATGGAGGTATGATCTCTTTACAATGTCAATTTCTAGCGCTATTCAAAGGCTTTTATTACTAGCATAAACTCAGTTCTCATTACCCTATTTTGGAACAGAGAGCAACAAAATATATCCTACTCAGTAGGAGTTTTTTGACATTAAATTGTGTAAAGTACACAGACCCAGCAGATATTTTAAAACCATTTATTTTCTATTCTTTGCAATTAATCCATTAGTTACTTGTCCTTTTGCTGTATATCAGTATGATAATTCTGTTTCTAGCAGCAGCAAGGATAACTCACAAAATAGACTGTTGTGGAAGACTTTGAAGCAATTGGCTTTCAATTCAACACCCTATTATCTTGTTTGCTCTGGCCAATAGGCAATACTACATGACACAGGAATATACTTGTAAAGAGCTTGAGCATTATATGTGACCCATTACTGTTTAGTGAACCCTGAAAAGACACTATAATTCCTGCTGTCCAGAATGCCAAATTCTAAGAAAGACATGGGCCAGGTCTGCTCAGTATCAAGGCTGGCAGACATCAATGACGGAACAAGAATAATACCAGCAGGGTCTCACCAGATTGGGAAAATAACTCAGTTAAATCACAACTAATGACAACCTGAAGAATTGTGACTTAAACACATCCCTGATTTTTAAGACACTGAATTCCAGTGGTTTGTTAACACGAGCATGGAGAACATATTCCACAAAGTTTTTTTTTGCAAAGATAAACAGGAAGATGCGAAGATTACTGGAACTAAAGAAAGGGAGGCAAACAGAAAAAGGAAGGATGTATCTTCTGAATCTACATATTCTTCTTCACTGAATAAATCAACATAATAGAACAAAGCTGTCAAATGCATTAGTTAAGTTGGTTGAGGGTAAAAACTAAAAAAAAAAAATCTTTTCTGAGCAGCTTGGAAAGAAAAAAACAGCTTAAACATACCAAAAATATAAATTAAAATTTAAGAGCACTTTATTAATATTAATTAGCATAGATAATGTAAACCATCTGAGAACTGATTACCAAAACTAAATGCCAGACCAGTAACAAGAATATCAGTAAGCTAATTGGAGCAGTATTAGTTTTGAAAGGAACAGAGATATTTGAATACAAACATTGAATTGTTTTATATACTACTGTTTATAATTCCTGTGTTACTTTTACATGTGTCCATGTTAACTGAATTCAGGAAAATATGATATTCTAGAAAAATGAAATTGGCATATATAGTTCTTTTTATCTTTGCTAAGAAATTATACACACACACCATATATATATATNATATATATGTCTATGACAACAAAATTATATTTTGCAATGTCAAAGATGTGTAATACTTGAAGCATTGGACCTTGATATATTAAATGCAGATCAAAGTGAGGTTTAATTTTTATTTTAAATGAAAAGTTGCAATCAAGAGTTAATATACACTTCAATGCAGTATTTTCTTGGGATAATAGAATTTTACACATGAGGATCAGTCTTTTACTATCACTTTACCATGGTCTTTCATAGCACTAGTCATGCTTAAAATAAATATGATAAAAATTCAAAATTCTAGAAATATAAACACAAATTTTTTGTTAACTGAGTCAGTTTTATTCTTAATAAATACAGTATTTTATATCATCATTAACATAGATACAGTGGTAGGTTATATGATTACTTTCATGAATTTCTTTGTATTTATAAAACTATTATTTAAAATTGTTTTGACATACCTAAATCCTTTCCTGTACTGTACCTACCTATATCAAGATATCGTATAAAAAGCAAATAAGTTCCATGAAGTTATATTGAACTTGCTGAATGTTCATATCAAAGTTTCATTAAAAATTCACAATGATCAGTGGGTATATATAAGAAAAAGCATAATAATGTGTATCCATGAAATTGCCATAATCTCAATAATTTCTATAATGATTAATGAAACATTATTAAATTAAAATAAAACAATATTAAAGCTCACATATCAGATGTCAGCCAAATTTTAGCTCTCTTAAAAATACCTCTGAAGATACAGAAACTCCTAAGAGTAGGAGGAATGAAGGATGAAATGCACACTTCAGAATAGATTTGTTACTCTTCAATAGTGGATTAAAATTATGGAAGTCACCTGTTCAATTACTGAAGAAATGAACAATTGTTCATATATAATAAGAGTTTAGCACATGCCTATTATTGTGTGCTTTTACAGCGTTTTCATGTGATTTTAATTCTCATGGACATGTATTAGAAAATAGTAACAACAAAACAGTCACAAAATGAACTCAGAACAATAATAAATGAAAAGAGGCAAAGAAAAGTAGATACAGATGCTTTAATATTTAAGACATTATTTAGTTGATGAAAATGAATATTTGCATGGCTTTAGCAGTCTTCATTCAGTTTCAATACCAAACAAAAGTATGTATTACATAGATAACAGAAAATAAATGAACTGACTAGAGTCCATATTTTCAAAAAATAAGAAGAATGTTGCAAATAATGTAGAAATATTTGGGTTATGTTTACATATTCACATGATCACAAATATCTGAAAATCTATCAATATATTAATGGACATATGCATTCAAATGCGTGTGTGTGTAACTTCCTACACTGCTTTCATGTAGAGACAAAGATTTTAGGTGATAGTATTATCAATACTAATATCAATAGTTTCATCTAGTAATGGGTTTCAACTCAGAATTTCTTCCCCCCAAATTTCTTGAATAGGTTCAGTAACGTAGTAGGTAATTCTCTGTGGGAAAGATAGGTGACACCATTTTTTCAAGACTGATTGCTTTTAGAAAAGTCCTATTTTCTTTTTATTGGAAATTGTTCTGTCAGTCCTTCAACATTAGTTCATTATGCTCATTTGTAACTATATAGTCAGTACTATTTTCCAATTTCAGAATGAAAACGGGCTGTCCTTCAATACGTAAACTCAAGCATATATGCTGCCATTTGAAAAAATCTTGTTGTTCTGCTACACAAGAAGTTAAATGGGTAGAATTAGGGGTGTTGAGTGTAGGAGAATGAGATCAAGGGGATGCATTCAGATCTAGAACCTGCTGTGGGAAAACAGGGTAGGTATGAAGGAAATGTTAATTGAAAACATACTCTGGAAGAAAAAGCCTGAACTGAGAAATGAAAGCCTTTCTAGGACATTCATTCTTCTGTTAATCAGTGAAATATAGAATGTGATTTTATAACAAAATTAAAAGTATGTTCCAGTTAAGGAATGAAAATCTCATTGAAAATGCATTGTTATGGTTTTAATTCGTCTATGGAAAAATTAAATCAATAATAATTTTTTGTTAAATTTCATGCAAGAATCAATTTGAGATAAAGTATACTTGTATCAATATGTGTTTAATAGATTTTTTCTTTTCAGAAGATAACTGTGTCCTTTACATAGTTACAAACAAGCATTTCTTCTCCTACATACAGTATATGTTTATGTAATTCAGTAATACAATGTTGAATACTGCCAAAACAAATCACCACTTCCAGAGAAAGATTAATTAGCAAGGATTGTTATACAGTTGATGAAAGAAAACACTTTAAAAAGATAGAAACTACTATAATTGGGAGGCTCACAGCAATTCCAAGGCGAAACAGAAGAGGAATTTTGTTTCAAGGAAGGGGAGAACAAACATAGACAATATGGTATGTAAAAAGTAAAAGTAATCCAAGGATTTAGTTGTATGCTTCTTTAACTTTTTGAGATAATAATTACTTCATTTCCTCCTTCCCCTTCCTTCCTCAAAGTCATTGGCCCCCCTTTTTATTAATTACCCTTATACAGAGATAAAGATATGTGCGTATACATATGCACACACACATATATACATGCACTCACAAGCATGCACAGAATGAAATACAAAATTAGAATCTACCTAGTCTGTATAGTGTTACTTGTATGTATACTTTCAGGGCTGATTATTTGGTATTCTAGAATCACTGGTTATGCTTTTCCCTGAGGAAGACTTTCTCTTCATTTCTTAGCTGCCTACAGCTCTTTGTGTAGGATTGGGGCCTCTTGAACTTTCTACTGTCATGGCAGCACAACTAATATTGCTATCGAAGACAGTACTTTAGAGATAATATGGCTATTATGTTTGTTCATTGTTTCTTAAAAGTAAAATAAATAGAATTGCTGAAATTACTCAATGGCAAGAGCATCTGTCAATAAGCCTGATAATATTCTTGACCCCTAGAACTCAGCTAGTAAAAGGAGAGCACTGACTTCCAAAGCAAAATACTGATTCTGCCATTAAGGCCAGAAAGAAACAAAGAACAAACAGCTTGACATCTCAGCCTTCATTTTATTTTTATCACTTTTATGGAATACTTCTCTCAGATTGTACAATATTCTTTCTAAATCTCTTGAAGACTCATAAATTTGCAGTTACTGTGGATTATAGAACAGTATAGATCAGTGCACACCTTATAACTAAGTGAAGAGAAAAAGGAAATTATTGGTGATGAAGAATGTGCACCCTAGGTTATGACAATAATATTATAGAAAGTAGATTGTCCATATCAAACAGAGAAGATTTTCCAAATCACCTTGAAAACAGGAACTGAGATAATTATTAACCAAGAAAGAGACCTTGAACAAGTTTGCAAAAATGAGCATATCTTTTCTTCCTGCCTGAATGAGACATTCATGTAAACTTAAATCTCATGTGGGTGCTAGGATGATGGATGTAGTAGATGTATTAACCTCTTTATCAACATCTCCCTAGATAGACACCCTGATTAAATATTCTTTCTCAGCTATCAAACATTATTCATCTTTATAAATGTAAAATTGGGATTCTAGTACTTAGGAACACCCCAACCTAGGACTTTTATCTAAAAACTCAGGAGGATTGAAGTGCTCAATAGGCAAACTGCTAAAATAATATTAAAGGTGAAAATGTCTGAGAATTTGACATTTGTTTCTTTGGTAATTAGTATATGTTTTAGTATACAATATAGTCTACAATTTAGCCCCAACATAGTAGGTAAAATGTAGACATGTTCTTTTTTCACATAGAAATTGTCTCTAGTGAAAAATAATTATACCCAACAATGTGAAGTATAATTCAAATCAAAGAGAAGTTAAAAAAAGGAATTTTGATCAGAGACCATCTGAGGTTTTCTAACTCATATTTGAAAGTTAAGACAGGACTCTATCAGTAAATGACATTTAAATTGAAATCTGAGATATGAGAGCTTAAAAGTGACCTTTGGGAGTATCTTTTCAAGGAGATATGTGGATCAAATTTATACTGCAGTTGGTTGAAAAATTAATGTCACATGAAGAATTCAATTCACTGAAAAGAACATTGAAAATAGAAAAGTACAAGTATGACTTGGTGGTCTGAAATGCCAGTGAATTGATTTCATTTAGCTATCGTGGAAAAAGTGAAATGAAGCTGCTAGATTAGTTGGTGACTAAAGGAAGAACCTTCTAGAACACAGGGATATCTTTTTCCTCTACTTATTGTTTGGAAGCGTATTTTCTAAGGTCAGGAATGAAAGAGCAGAGCCGAAGAAAGTGATTAAAACACAAAAGGGTAAGAAGTTGTAAACCAAATGATATTTTGTAAGTTATTTCTGGGACCTTGAATTTTTTTCTGAGGACTCTGCAAGGCTCTGCAGACTATCAGTAAGAAAGAATCATATGACCTAATTTGCATTTGGTAGGCATATTTGGTTCATATTTGGGAGGACAAATTACACAGGTGAAGAGCATAGGGGTAAAAGTCCAGAAAATAAAGGAGGAATTACTTTATCTAAGCAAGTTATTTTGGTGAGTTTTACCAGAAAAATAGCAGGGGATGTTGTCAGATTCTGTTTACATTTTGAAGATAGAACCAATAAAATTCTCAAGATTTGAGAAGCAGAAGAATGAAAAAAAATTAAAATATTTTAGATCTGAACTCTGAATAGAATGTGATACTCTTTAATGAAATAGAATCAGAAGAATATGGTTACAGGTATCAGGGTTTAGTGTGTGTGTGTGTGTTGTATATGATGTCCTTATATGTGCTTATGTGAATGTGCATGTTGAGATTAGAGACTGATTGTCAAGCCTGCAGCTTACTAGAGTTTGCCCAATAGGGTAAGGTGGCTGGCCAGGCCATCCCAGAGTCTCACCTATTTTTAATTCCCCAATGCTGGTATTAAAAAGGCATATCACCTCACTGGAATTTTTAAGTGAGTCCTGGGAATTAAACTAATGTCTTTACACTTACATGGCAAGCATGCTACATACTAAGTCAGTCCAGCAGGTTTTGTGTATGTATTTATGCATGGAGTGAGAGCATCTGTGTGACATAAAAGCATGCTGACATAGATGTGTGTGCAAGGAGGCCAGAGGATTTCAGGATAATGGGTGACCCCTAACTTACTCCATTTATTCGCTAGAGACAGCTCTCAGGCTGAACCTTAACTCCTGACCCTCCTGTCTATTCCTACTCCCAGCAACAGGGTTCCAGGTACACATGGCCAGGTATAGCCTTTGATATGAGTGCTTAGTATTTGAATTTATATCATCAGGCTTGTTTAGCAAAAACTTTTATCACCTATGCCAATGTTCCAGGCCCAACACATAATTTTTAAAATTTATTGAAGAGAATATTAAGCATGAAAGCAGAGTGTGTAAACAAGTTTGACATATACATGTTAGTTTACTAAAAATGCAAACTCCTATAAACTAGCAACAAGATGAGATCATTTAGGTAGAGAGTAATGAAAACTTGATAAGTTGATTTGCTGAAATAATGGAAAATCTAAAAACAATGATGATTGTGCACTACCTAGGTAATAAAAATGTAAATAAAATTTAAATAAATCCAAAAGGGTGTCCAGTGAGAATGCATTGTTAAAGGGAAGCATTCATAGCAGCTAGGCTTTGACAGTGCATAGGGAATGAAAATGAATGGATCACAGTAGGGATGATGCAAATTTATCTCACTCTTCATAGATCAGGTCTATTGTATAGAGCAGCTGATATTAGGCATTGTTCACTTACATTTATATAGTTGACTGTAGGGTGGTTTCCATAGTTATGTTTATTTTCCTCCACATATTGATAAAATTAATTGGATCTTCCACATTTTTGAGGAAACTATTTTAGTAAGTAACATCTCTCAACTTGAAACTCTTTAGAAGCTTAAGAAGTGATAAACATAATTATCAGCATGAAGAGTTACTGGCAATTAAAACTAGTGAGAACCGGAGAAACATTCTTCCTGAGAGATGAGTCCCTTAGGTAGCTATCCAATCTCACGTGGTAATCCCTTAAAGAAAATACATGCAAGAGACACAAAAGCTACACAGCTAGTTGTATTTATGTATTAATTGGTATATGTGTAATAATACTAAAGCATGGGAAGACAAAGAATCAAAAAAGAATAGTAATATAGGAGGTCTTGCAGGGAGAGAATGGGTAAAAATGATGCAATTACATTTTATTAAATTTTAAAAAAATCATGAAAAATTCTTATCTAGAGAAAAAAAGTAAAGACATACCCAAACCACTCATTTATTTCTAAATAGAAAAACGGCTTCTCTTCAAGTGTGATTGACTGACGCTGTTTCCCTCCTGATAAGGTAATGTCTGAATTGTCATCCTTGATGGATGCCTGCTGTTGAACACTGTGATGGGTCTTTCTAGACATTTCTCAACCTGTCAGCAGGTTTTTGACCCTTAGTTCAGGGTCAGCAGAGATCTCATGGTCACCCGAGAAGAGGATGGAGACTTCCCATCACCTCTGACCTCCTGTCATTGTAGTTAGTATTATTCATAATGTTGCAGAGTTTGTTGCTTCTTTCATGTTTGACCTTCTCTGACATGATCTTTGTACACATGCTGAGAGAGATTAAATGATAGAACATGCCATCTATCATCTAAAGTCACTGATGAAATAGTAGCACCTATACAAGAAACTGAGAACCATGGTAAATGCTGACAGTGTCACATCAAAATGATAGAGGGTTCAGGATAATAAAGATAAAATATGAAATGAGAAAAGGAAAAGAAAGATATGAAAATAAATGAAATAAATTAAAATTTTGTCACAACTGATTCTTGTGAATCAGTTTCTTTGTTGCATTTTGATCTCCAATATTCTCCATTTTTGTGGATCCACAATTTGGGGCTATAGTGCTAAGTTATACTAGATGTGAAACTCTCATCCTAATTTTTTTTTATTCAGTTTCTGATCAAAATCGCTATATAGCTACATCAAAAATCTCCAAATTCATCATTTGGGCAACTTCTTTTAAAAGCATAAAGAAGCTCAGCAATTCTATTAACAATTTAGAAATTTCACTTGATATACATTTTAGGCTTCTTATTCATGGTTGATCTTCATGGCCTGCTGTTCTCTGTATTCCACTGTCTAATTTTTTCTTGCCTACAGTTTTAGGAAATCTCATAGTTAGGAGTTCACATTATTTCTGCCACAAGGACAGTTTTCACGGATGAATTATGTTTGACTTGTAACAAACTTTAGACATCTTATGACTATCATAATTATTAGTCTAAATTTTATCACAGTCATTTAGATCAAGCACATATTATCATTCCTCTTTAAAATATGTCTATAATATTATATGGTCTGTTTCTTCACTATAATAATGAAATTAATTAAAGAGAGTGTTTTCCTCCTTTTTTCTTCTTAATTTCTTCAGAAACTTTTTACAAATATGACAAAGTTGTTACTTTGAAATAAATTAAATTTACATTTTTGATTTCTGTTTTTCCTTTTTCATTTTATTTAAGCTTAAATGGTTTTTGAGAATTTTATTTCTAAGCATTCTAATTATGTTTCCACTCACCAAACTCTTCAACTCTTTTCTCCTCCCACTTCTTCTCAAGTGCATAACTTCTTTACTACTGTATTTTACATAATACAGAGTCTATTTATTATTTCTCATCATGCATGTGTTTATGGCTGACATATAGAATGGGGAAACACATCACAGATCTCATATTTCTATAAAACTATCTCTTCCTTTCTCAGCAGCCATCAATTGCCTGCAGATCTTCAGCTAGGGGTAGGATCTTTTGAATTTTTCACTATTCACATTGGCATCTTAATCGGTTTTTGCATTAAGCATGTCTCCTTTAGACAAGTATTTGGGCGTGATTTTATGGGTGGATTATCCCTGGTATAGGTATAGAATACTCTATGTTGCAATAATTGTCCTTGTCCTGTGTGCTGGCTAGATTTATTTCAACTTGACACAAAATAATATTCATCAGAGTAGAGACACCTCAATTGAGAAAACGCCTCCACAAGAACAAACTGTGAGCCAGCCTATAGAGCATTTTCTTAACTAGTGATTGATGGACCTTCCCCATAGGCCCAGGACATTGTGGATGGTGCTGCCCCAGCCTTGTATGCTGGGTCCTATAAGAAAACAGTCTGAAATAACCATGTGGGGAAAACCAATAAGTAGCACTGCTGTATGAAACTCTTAGTGATATAAACCCTTTCTTGCACAATCTTCCTTTTGGTCATGGTGTTTCATAGCAATAGAAATCCTAAGACATCTTCCTTTTCTAATGATGTTTCTTTCTCCTTTTCTGTACTTTTTTTTTTCAGAGAATCGGGAGCTAGAGTTTCACTGTACATGTGCCAGTTCTGGATGAGCACAGCATGGTCACTTATTTACATTTTTAATATTTTTGCATTCAAAAATTATACTTCCTCCCCTCCTCCTATTCCTCTCCTGCTC
Source organism: Bramus lutescens (assembly GCA_001685075.1). NCBI lineage: Eukaryota > Metazoa > Chordata > Mammalia > Rodentia > Cricetidae > Bramus > Bramus lutescens. The sequence goes on along the minus strand of LOEQ01008475.1, from coordinate 4,994 downwards.
CCCCACTCCTCCTCCTCCCTCCCCCTCCCTCCTTAAAAGAGGGCAGGGAACCCTGCCCTGTGGGAAGTCCAAGCCCACTACCCCCCACATCCCGGCCTAGGAAGGTTTGCATCCAAATAGACTAGGGTCCCAAAAAGCCAGTACATGCAGTAGAAACAATTCCCAGTGCTCTTATCAATGGCTTCTCAGTCAGCCCCCATTTTCAGCCACATTCAGAGAGTC
>LOEQ01008474.1:15629-42804 GCA_001685075.1 Bramus lutescens | reverse complement strand
AGCTGGACTGGTACTGATGGAGCATGTGATCAAACTGGACTCTCTGAATGTGGCAGCTACTTTTCTAATCAAGTTTGGTGAGAAATTTACCTCACAGACCTGCCTTAATCCACGTAGACATTTGCAACTGAGGCCTCCTGGAAAAGGGAAAATCAGCTTTCTCCAATGAAAAGGGACCAAGCACATAAAACACACTCCAGATCAGGCTCATGGCCAGGAGTTGTTGACCAACGTAAGACAGACTTTATGGAAATTTATTTTTGTCTTATTGTGGTTTCTGTTGGTGAATTGGAAGTAGATACAGCTAGAAAATAATGGCTTGCAGGTATAATTTATTCATTTGTAAACCTTTAATTAACTCATGACTTTGATTTCATTTTTTAATCCTTTACCTGTTATATTTATTAAAATAATGTATCAATTTATAATAAGGTCATTTGTAATTTTCATACATATGATTAAATTAATATGCAATAATATAAACTAACTATGCTTTCAAGTTGAAGAAAGGTTGTATAACTTTTTTTTAAGTGTTAGGGAACATGGCTTTTCAGTGATATGTTTACTCTGATAATTACTAGTGATTTGCAAAAGTATCTGCCACTCTTTGTGAGTCATGCTTGGTCTTCGAGGACTTTGTAAATAACAATGAATTGCCTAAACCCAACGAGAATGATATTCACATAGATTCTAAGCTATGAATGCCTTTTATTGGGCACTTAGATTAGAATGTAAACTTTAGCCTTCTACCGCTTCACAAATCATTTCTCAACATATCTTGAACTGATTATGCTTAATGCAATGCTTAGGAGGTTTCTCTGTGAATTCATCAGGCCTGCAGCCACTTTGTGTCACATTTATATACTTTTTGTGACAGCAAGTACTTATTTCTGAATTATGAATGCGGTATCCATTAATAGGAATGTGCAGTATCACAAATCCCATTTTGACAATAATTAAAGGTTAAAGTTCAAAAACAAATTCAACTATTCTATGTGTGTGGACATGATGCATTATTTTTTACAGAGAAAATTTTGCAATAGTCCACAATTAGTAGAGGACACATACTTTAGGCAACCACTTTATTTAGATGTTTTATAGCAAATTTTTTAACAAGTTATTTTTTCATGGAGAGGGTCAGGTACTAGAAGCTTAGATACAGTGTATGGTTCCTACTTTACGATGTAATGAAAAAGCAGTTGTAGTTACAATATTGTTCTATTAGTAAATACACATTTAATGTAGAAAATTGCATTTATAGGGTAATAACAACAGACTTGCAGTAAGAAACTTTTGCTAAATAGTTCTTTTTATATCTGGAAACAATCCTCTTGAGGGGAAAATTTCCCCTTTGGCCACTCTCCCAGAATCCACTATTCTATCCAGCCCAACATTCTGTTTGAGGGCACATTATTCATTCTGAAATGATATGCAGCTACCACGAAAAAGAGCCCCATATGTCCTCAAAGCTTTTACATAAGAAAATACATTCAGGACATTGTCAAGAGCTCTTGACTACTCTTCAGAGGGTACTAGGTTTCAGGTTTTGGGTCCTACTAATTTGTACATCTCCAGTAGTCATGGCAATCCCTAGTTAGGTGTATCTGTGCATACTGCCAAGACAGATGTAATCATCCTTCCCCTTGAATAAGCCCAGTGATCCTATAAGCTGGTACCCTTTTGGAATGAATTCCCACCCACTATCCACTTGGGAAGTATGGGGGAGCCTGAGCATTATTTCACACTAATTAAATTTCTAGAGTTTTCAAAATGTAATAGTATTACATTCTTCTTCTAGCCACTAAAGTTATTTGAGAATAAATAAGCACTCAGCTTAACGGTAAACCCTAAAAATGCCTAATTTTTGAGTATAAGTGTCTATTCAAAATATAAAACTTAAACAATTTGAATAAAAGTACAACATATTATTATCTGTCATAACTTTTATTAAAGTTGAATATTTTATATTTCATGCATCAAAATTCATAATTGTTTTAATTTTCTTGTCATTTTGCTTAAATTAACAACCAAAAGTGAATGTTTTCACAATGTGCAACATTATATTTTGATTTATGTTTATGTGGAACTTCTAAGGCAAGACAAATAGAAATATACTTGCATATTTGTCAGTTTTTGCTTTCTAAAACATCTCTGCTCTGCTTTCTGAATGTTAAATATGAGGTGTATTGTTAACTATCACCAATGGGATGTTCAATTAATCACACAAGTTTATTCATTCTAGCTCCAATTATCCTTCAATCAATATACTTTTTATGATAAAGTAAGTAAAATAAATAAATAAATAAACAATAGAACTATTCTAGGTGAATGACACCTATTCACCAACTTATTTTTAGTTGTTTATGGAAGCCTCTGAGAACTCTATGACTTTGAGTCTATTAACTATTGACCACAACTCAGAAGTATAAGTAAACATTACTGGCCTCAGTGAGCAGTGACTAATAAAAGTCATGTGCTATAATTGAGAATATGAAAGTTTCATATTCCATACCTTAATACATCTGTTTGACAGTTAATTTATCTATTGATGTTGTGAATACCTTTTCTATCTTATGTCTCTCATTTAGAGGTTCTTTCATTTCATTTTCATATATATATATATATAGTTATGAACTATTAATATATTTTGAATTAATTTTTAAATTATAGACATATGACATATCTAACTTATATAACACAGAAGAGTGGTTACTCACAGGAGGATAGTTTGATTCAAAGTGTGGCTGAGACAATGAAATGCCCACTCAGCATGGCCAGGATCTCATAAAAGTGTATCCCTAGAGTCCCCTGCACAACTTGCAGCCCATAGAGGCTCTTTTCCCTAGAAAATGCTATTGTTCGTAATACCTGGAGGACTCCTCTTGGTTTATGAGTCTTATGGGTCTCATTTAAATCTTCAGTATTATGAACTTACTATTTTATGCAGGGAAGAACAATCCAACTTAAAGGAAGTAGACAAAAGTGTTTATCCTTAGTTTCATGAGTTTTCAAATAAAATTATTTTAAAGTAAAAGATCCTCTAAACAGATTACAATCCACAGCTACAGAGAAGCTAGTTAACATGAAGGACCCTAAAAGGTGAATTTCCTTGGGAAGAAAAAAATGAGATCTCCTGGGTGAACTGGGTGTAGAGTGGATAGAGTTGTGAAGGGGAATTGGGAACATGAGAGAATAGAATGGTCAAGTTGAGGGAGGGACAGGGGAAGAACAATGAAAACAGATATCTTGAGAGAGGAAACCATTATGGTGTTAGGGAGAAACTTAGTGCTAGGGAAATTCCCAGGAATCCACAAGGGTGACCCCAGCAAAGACTCCTAGTAATACTGTAGAGATTACTGAACAGTAGTACCTGAACTGGCCTTCCCCTGTATTTGGATTGGTGACTATCATAGCTGTCGTTATAGAACATCCATCCAGTAACAGACAGAGCCAGATGCCTATTAGACAAACCTGGGAGGTCAGCTAAAGAAAGGGAGGAGGTATTATATGAGCAAAGGGGGTCAGTCTTGAAGGAGAACCCCCAGGGACAGCCGACCAGATGTCCTGGAAGCTTGTGTCTAGGCCAACAGCTGGCCAGCCAGTGTGGTACTTCACTAGGCCCTTTGCATGTGGACCACAGTTGTGTAGCTTTGTCTGTTTGAGGGGTCCCTCATAGTGGGACTATACTTTGGAACCTGTTCCTTATGGTAGGATGCTTTGCTCAGGCTTGATGCAGGAGGGATGGGCTTTTTTCTGCCTCAACTTTATGTGCTTGGCTTTGTGGACTCCACAGAAGAGGCTTTATCCCTTTTGAGGAGTGGATGGGAATGGGGAGGTGGAGGGAGTGGGATAAAGAGTGGGAAGGGTAACTGTGGTTGGTATGTAAAATGTATTAAAATATTTAAATAAACTAAAAGCAAAAGATTGTCATATTTTCATATATTTTTCTTTCTGCCATCTAGGGTTTATAACTACTATTGATATTTCTAAGTAATTGAACTTATTTCTTTTCCATTACATTAAAAAGTTGTTACATCTAAAGTGGAGCCATGTTTCTGACTTATGACAAAACTTACTGAGTAGTCAAGAATTACATATCTATACTATGATATATATCTCTTTCTAATCAGTACTAGAAGTTGATATAACTTTGTCTTAAGGATGTTAAATGAGTAGTTACTTTACCCAGTGATTATAAAAGCTTGATATTTGAGTATATATTATAGTTTAAAGGTAATATCATATTAGAAACAGCAATGAACAAAAAGTATAAAATAATGTGTCTGTATCAAATTCCAGATAGTCTGCATGAGTTTCCCTGCACACTTTAATCTAACTTTTATTTGAATTCATTTCTGGGATCTCTATCATACTTCTTTTTTTTTCTGTGTGTCTATCTATAAAGTAATTGAATACTCTCTTGCTTGTTGTATTTTCTAGAGTAGCTTGAAATTAGGAAGTCTGATGTCTCTAGCCATGGTCATTGTTAAAATAGAACAAATGCAAAATTGCATTTTTACTAATAAAAATTTATTCATTTTATATTCTTGAGTAAAATATCACTGTTCATATTTGTTAACATTCATATGCTTGAAGTTAAAAATAATTTCTTTTAAATTTTATTTAAAATGTATTTATTTTGTTACCAAATATATAATGATAACTGGGTGTGTAAACATGTGTGCATGTGTGTGTATGTGTGTGTGTTATATAAAGTTATAAAGTACTCCTTATTCGTTCCATAACCAAAAGACCCTGAAAACATGATCATTGCTTTTGCAAGATTTCCTACAGTAATTATGCCAGAAAGAACAAAAAAGGTGAGAGAAACAGTGGACCTGCCAAGCCTGTCACAGACTGTCTGATTTGATCATTCTGATTTGAATGGTCCTGTAGAGGCAATGCCTCAGCTTGTTCAATGCCAAACAGTGGAATTTCCAAGGCAGTCCTCACTGTTCGCTGCCTAGGTTAATTGCCTAGTGTGCCTAAGATAGCTTAGCACAAATCAGGAACCCTCTACCTGAAATGAACACATTGTAATATGTATTTAGAGAGACTTAAGCAGAGAGAAAGATGTTTTGAGTTAACTGTAAAATGACAATATAATGATAGCATTTTCTTTTAAAATAATGTAATATATATATATATATATATATTATATCAGCAGAGATCATTGAATGGTCCATATACATGATGGAGATAGCCTTCCGGGAGTTGACTTCAGTAAATAAGCTCAACTTTATTTTAGAATATAGTAAAATGGGAAATATATAGGAATGGGGACCATAAGGACAAACTTACAATTTGCAATAAATGGTGCAGTCCTATCTTAAGACTTCATTTTGGTCCTATAGCAAAGCTCCTAGTACAAGTCTTAATTATCATATGTGCAACAGGGGGCAAAGCTTCTAACAGAAAATTATTCCAAGGATCATACTAGAGATAAATAAGACATCCAGGCTTAGAGACAGCTTTCAGATAAGGTCAGTTTTGGGCCAAGATTCTCCAGATCAAGGCTGGTAGACATCAGAAAATCTCACTGGGGAAGTAATCCCTCGTGTTGAACCTTGGAAGAGCTGGTAGGCCAAGACAGGTGGCAACTTCTGACTACCAGGGCCTCCAATATATATATAATACATGATGCTTAAATACATGTATTAATGGCATAATATTTGTGTGTGGGGGGGATGGAAACTTTGAGAATCCTTTTTTCATTTGAGAGGCACAGAACAATTTAATAGTATCTTAAATAATTAAAAATTATAGCTTAGATTCTTTCTGCATTTAATAACTTTGTCTTCTTAAGAGCATTTTTATTTTTTTATACTTAATAGTCTCAACTTGCTAAATCTCTTGTGTAAAAAAATTACATAAAATTGTTCTGCTCTACAAGACAGCAAAATGGAAGCAGAAATTATGAAGACTGACAGGTTTTAGACTTTTTTCACAACTCTGTTATGATAAAGGAGTTTGTTCTTTGCCTTCCATTCACATTCTACAATGCATATTATAGGTGCTATTAAATTTTCAACATTTTTTTATTTCAAAATACTTTCCTGCTTTGATTTACTAACTGCCTATCTTTGAATAATGTACCTATTAGATTACAGATCTCATTGATATTTCATAAAAAGAAATTAAATAATTTCTGAGTTTGAATGGACTGCTGATGCAGTTCTTTGCAGTTTCTGTTCTTTATATGGATGGCCAGGAATTTAAATATGCCCTCACTAAAAATAAAATTTTAACTAATGATTCTTCCTGTTCATTATAAAACTTTTTATACGCTGAGCAAAGGCTTCTTTAATTTAATACATTTATAAATTGTCTTTATTGTGTCATATCAGATCCTCAAAAATGTTAACTGAAAGAGACATCCCAAAATTTTGCCTATGCCATTCAGTATACATTTTATGCAATTTCAATTGTATAATTGTTTTAAAATTTTAAATCTTTGCAAGTACACGGGTAATATAAGGAAAATTACTATAAATCATTGTTTAGGTCCTCAATTAATTTAAAATAATCCTAATATTCAGAATTTTTGAGTTGTATTCAACAAATAGTACTACTTTTCTTCTTTATTAAGTCAATTGATTATTAAAGTGCTAGATATCACTACAAAGCCCTCATTTACCTTAAATATATAAATTTGCCATGTTTGATAACATGAACAGTATCTAATAGAGTGTAATACTCTTTCTTGATAGCAAGGCATACTTATAATGGTTCTAAATAACTCCCAGGCAATAGCATAAAGAAAAGCATCTCAGTCTATGCTAAAATATCACTGATATAAAAACAGGTTTTATTAACAGATGGATTTTTGATGCATATGCCCTGACAGGTTCTTCTGGCTCTTCTGGGTCGTTCTGAATATGCAGTTATCTCATATAATGCAAAGTTAATGGATTTCTCTGTGCTGATAAAGGGAAAGACAGAAGGTTCAAGAAAGGCCCAACAGTGAGTTCCACAGATCTACAATGTTGCTAGAAACGCACAGAATTAGGATTTCATTTGCTCTCCTAAACTGATATTTAACAGCAGTGGCAACAAGCTGAAAACAAAATGGAGCTTCTTTGCTAGGGATGAAAAGAGAATGGAGCAGATTGGAAACAATATCACATGAGATACATATTAAGAACAATAATTGTACAGCTTATTATCTATGTGCAATAAAAGATATAACATACAAATAAATTATTACAATTAGTTTTGAAAAAATTATATACTTAGGGAAACAATGCTGATAATTGCTTTCTGAATAGGGCTACATTTGTATTTCTGCAGTGGGATTATGATCCATGGTTATGTTGTACTTACGTTATTGCCTGTGAAATGTTCCAATTTTATGTATGGTAGGGGTTCACATGTAGTATAGAAAACACCTTGACTTCACCCTTATAGCCTTGGGTAGTAAGCATAACCACTTTATTTTCATGCTCTTCAATAAATATAAACAATGATGTTGCTCTTTGCTTATGTTTTAGATTTTTGCCTAACAGTGCTGTGACATGTTATGCCAAAAATCCACGAAGTATTATACTGGATAAAAAGCACACATTGATTATGATAGCAAATTCAAACAGTTCTCCACATCTGAGAACTCTAAAGTTTACAAATAGTAAGCAACAGAATGATAAGTGAATTACAAAAGAGAAGCATATTTCAATAAGTTCTCTATTGCTATAATGAGATACCTTAGGTTGGGCTCTTATAAAGGAAAGATATTTATTTAGCTCACAGATTTGGATGATAAAACCCAAGAACCATGGCACTAGCACCAAATTAAGACTCAAGGTATAAGCATATGTATAAAAAGGAGAGATCATATGGTAACACAGAAAGCCAGCAGGTATCATTATTACTTAGACTATCTGCTGTCTCCTATCACAGAATTTCCATTTCTCTATCATGCTTTTCTATTCTCAGAACACTCTAAATAAACAATATTAATTTATACATGTAAGAGAATAAATCCACGGTCCCATAAGATTTACTTTAATCACTTCTGAATACATAATCTCAATGGCTTACTGACTAGGTCCTATGGTGTAACAGTTCCATTGCCTCCTAATATTACCACAATGAGGATCAATTTTCTACTATTGGAAGATTTTGAAAACACATTTACATTTACATCACATGCAAATTATTCTAAATATAGAGGTAGCCACAACTCTCGATACAATATTTATTTTGTAGACACTTTCAAACCATAGTGAGGAAAGCATACTAAGTGTTTGATTCTAAGTCATATGGGCCTGTAATTACACAGGTATTACCAGTGCAGTAGTGTGCAAGCAATAGAGAGGCTTAAAGAAGACATTGAGTGGTTAGAAGTTAGTGAAGGATGTAGCATCGGTCATAGTCAGAGCCATGTGACTCATCTTCATACCTGAAACTGAATGTTTTCTTAAGTTATATGAGTGGCATGTAGTTAATAGATGTATTTGTTCATTCTTGGGTGTTCATGTTAAAAAATGATAGGAGAATTTTATTAATCTACCAGCTACTATTTGCTGGAGAGGTGATGGACTAGTCTTATTCCTCAAGTTGATGTACTTGAGAGACGGTATTCTATATACTCAGTCTTGGTTTCTACTTCATACCAGTATCTTCAGCAGCTGCAAAAACTAGGCCAAACTGGAACAAAGTAAGGACAAATATGGAGCATCATACAGGTTCTATGTCTAAAATAGTGACTGTCATGGTCATGCACCTTTCTGAAAGACCTGGAAGAGTTAATGCAGAGACAGATTGGCAAACATTGATGAATTCTGTTTCTCAGCTAGTTGATTCTCCCATACTCTGCTATAAATGTTCTTGGTAGCATTTATCTACTTTCTCCAATCATATAATTTTCTGGGTTTGATTGTTCTGTTTTGTTCATTTCTGACCTTTAGAACATTGGTCTAAGTGATTCTCTTTGTTGATGACTGGATGTGCTCATGTGGATTAAATTGATTGCCCTTGTTCTTTCAATTAACTTCAACACCCTGATTTCAATCTTTTGCCTACACTAACACATCCAGCATCTTCTCAACATAGCAAATTTTAATTTTATTCATTTTTAAACTTCTCTAAAATGAAATACTCATGTGTTTTTATGTGTGAGTAGATAAGTCAAGGGAGCTCCTGACATCAATAGGAATCTTGAGGCCATACTTATGAACCTCAGTTTTGCTCAGCCTCGCCCCTACTTATACTAACCCATTTTTAGTGAAGTTAAGGCAATGACTTGGTATAATAAATAATCTAGCTCATTATGGCCACCTTTTGGCACAAAACTCTCTTGACAACTTATGATAATGACAATTGTTTCTATATAGACTCTGCAGTAGCCCCGAGGTGCTTTGTATTTGTAAATTAAACTTTTCATTTTGAAGGCTATAAATCCACAAGCAAGAAATTATATAGGAAGAGCTCTTTTTATCTTTTCATAGTTCTTTTAAATAATGGCATCTTACAAAACTGAAGTACATGTCACTTCTACCACAGGCTTTTGCTTCAGTGTAATCTAGAAATCCTGCTCAGATTTTATGAATAGGCTCCTGATTTTTTCAGAAAAGGATTTACCCAAGTTTCCCCAGTTTACTGAAATCTGTCTGTCTCTCCCTGATTCTGTCTTACTATCTCTGTCTCTCTACCATTTCTCTCCTGTTTCAAATCAAAATAAATTCTTTACACATAAAAAATTTACTTATATTCTGCTGTGGTCTGGTGGAAACCCAGACCATAAATTATTTCTCTGGACCAGTGTGGAGGCACAGAATAAACAACTCATATGGCTTTATTGGGAGGGAGAGTCTCAGTGATCATTCTTGAAATCCTGAGTTCACATTCTGAAAAATTCTTCTCGTTTATTCTCCAAACAGCCTTTATCCCAAAACGTAAACTGAGGGGGAAACACATCAGCATTCTGTTTCCTAGGTTACCACGTGAATGGCTTTTAGCCTCATTCACATCTACCTATGCCTGCTGTCATGTCTTCCTGCTCTGTATGATAGCTCTGTCATGTAGGCCTGAATTAGCATCTCGCTTCAGGCATCCTCCAAATTACAATAAGGAGCATAACAACATCCTAACCCTTTGTTAGGGTAGTGACAGCCTGTCTGAAAAGTTAGGTGGCCACCTCAGGTACTAACTTTGGCTGGAGAGCCTGGTTGCCATACCATATAGAAATATGGGCCTACGATATTCTTTTGGCACATACATAGAAGTTTGAGCTTCAATCAATACTGTCAATATATTGCTCAAAACAATTAGAAAATCAATGCCTAAATCTGTGAATACAAATGCTTTGTAGAATTATTTGTAGGCTTTTATATAATAACATAGACTTTTTCACTTAGCTTGAAGAGAAAAATACGAAGAATTCACAAATAATGTAATTTTCTGGCTTTTCCCTTATTATGGCAGTCAGGAAAACAGCAGCTGTAGCCACTAGCACAGGATCTGTGTACATACAAAAAATACGTGAAAGTAGAAGGAGCAAGTTTCGAAGAGGGTCATTGGCAGTGGAAGTAGATAACAGAGGTTAAGGGTGTTAAATATGATCAAAATATTTTGTGTATATGCATAAAATTATTTTGCTGAATATTTGTATACACTCTGAAGATGAGTCTTTGCCAAGGCAGCTTCTGATTGGTTTTATAAGGAGTTGAATGGCCAATAGCTAGGCAGGATGTGGTTAGGCAAGACTTACGGGGTCAGAGAGTACTCTGGAAAGAAGAAAGGAGACACCAGGAGACACAGAGAAAGCAAGATGTGTAGAAGGAGAGGTAACAGCCACAATCCATGTGGAAGAATGCAGATTAATGTTAATGGGTTAATTTACATTAAAAGAGCTAGTTAGGAACAAGACTCACCAATAGACTGAACTTTCATAATTAATAATAAGTCTGCATATCATTATTTGTGACCTGGATATTTGGACAGAGAAAGACTTGTTATAACATTATTTTAAAAAGTAATTAAGTAATGTATTAACACTAACTTTCATTATCCTTTCAGCAGAAGCTTTTATATCCTATATTGAGATATATTAAAGAAAATATTCATTTATGTGATTTATTGCATGCATTCAGCATGTATTCTTAAATGCTTAAGAATCTCTTTTAGGCAAAAGGATAAGAAGATTGAACAACATAGACTAAAACTGAACAATGGCTTATCAAAAACCACTCAAAGTATGCACATCATATGGTAGTAGGTGCAATGGAGGAATTACTACCATTATCTATCTAATAGTCTGCTGAGTTTAGTGTAGTTATCAAGGATGGTTTCAGTCCAAAGGAGACATTCAAGAAAAGCTTGAATGAGCTGAGGAAATGTTGCATGCAGGTATCTGGAACAGAACATTTTGTGGACAGGGGAAAGAAGTAGCTTTTTAAACGAGAAGAATTTTGAAAAACAGAGAGCCCACCCATTGTGTGATAACCAGGATGAGCATCTGAAAGGGTGAGGAGAGTAAAAGGTGAATGAATATTCTTTATTGAGATAAATACTTCCTCGATATTTTGACTTTAATCTCATGAAGAAAGACAAATGTGTAATGAGGAAAGGAAGTGAAAGTCATATTATCTAACTTAAATAGTATCTGTGTGTGTACATGTGTGTGCTTGTGTGGTTTTGGACATTTAATTTAGGGCTTTACAAAAATATTAGGGAAATAATTTACCATTGAGCTATCTCCTTGCCCAATTTATTTCTTTACCAGTTTTATTTACTTATTTCTAAAATAAGTTATGATGCAGCTCAAACTGGCATCAAACTGTCTCTGCGTCTATGGATGTTCTTGGACTTTTGCCCTCATGCCTCTACCAGGGGAATATTGTGAATGCACTCTTTCACTATAGCATCAGCTTAATTCAGTGCTAGACAGGAAACCTAGGGCTTTATGATTGCCAGTCTATCAATCACCTGATAAACTTAATTATAATCCCCCCTCTTAATGCCTAAATTTTAAGATCTTTAAACTGTTTTTTTGGCCTAGATTGTAAGATAAAATTAGAAAACTCATAAAAGCAATACAGAAATGATGACATGTGATATCAGCATAGCTGTATGTCCAGATCTAACTGCAACATTCAGGCTGCTTTTTGGGTAATGTGTGATGCTCAAGAAAAAGCTGATGAGACATGGAATAATTGCCATTGATTAAGATAGCAGCTCTTTACAAGGCAATCATACATATTACTCTTTGTTGTGATTTGTTGTTTTATAATAATATTTTTAATGAATAGCTCACTTAATTTCTATAACACTTATGTTTGAAAAATTATTTGTTTTGGAGAATTTTAAATGTAAATACACAAGGGCACACAAACACACGTGCTGTCATCAATGACAAAACATTACCATAATATCTAAGACTCCTTTAGTAATTTTAAAAACATGTGTTATCATCTATGGAAACAGGCCCAAACTAGCTACCAACACTGGAGCAGGCCTGATGGAGCAAACTCCACAGGAGAAAAAGCAAGGGAGCAGACTCTAGTTAGAGACTTCTACAGGTCCAAAACTACCATCAGGAGTGCTAAGCAACCTCCAGGAACATGGAGTGACCAATGGGGTGATGGGTAGCATGGGCCTGACTGCACCGTGGGGGGCAATATTCTGAGCCTTGGATCTACTGGGACCTGGAAGATTCCTGAATTACCAGAGACATAGACAGTCATAGGAAAAGATGGGTAGACTAGGTAAGAACTAACACACCACAAAGAGCAACACAACACCAATAAAAACTAGTGGCTCTACAACAGCAAGACATAAACAATCAAAAATAGACGAAAAAGAAAAAAAACTGATGTAAAAAATGACATCAGAAGAATGTTTGAATCCTTTAAAGAGGAAATGAAAAATTCCCTCAAAGAAATGGAGGAAAAGACAAATAGAAATTGGAAGACATCAAGAAATCCCTTAAAGAAAAACTAGAAAAAGCAATCAAATATATGAAAGTAACTACTCACGACTTGAAAACTGAAATAGAGGCAATAAAGAAAACAGAAACTATGGAAATTATAGAAAAAGAAATTATGAGAAAACAATCAGAAACCACAAATGCAAGCCTAAACAGCAGAATACCAGAGATTTAAAAGAGAAACTCAAGCACCGAAGATAAAATAGAGGAAATGGACTCATCAGTAAATGAAAACATTAAATCTGACAAAAGCTTAACACAAAATGTCCAGGAAATATGGGACACCATGAAAAGACCAAAGTTAAAAATAGTAGGCATAGAAGAAGGAGAAGTCAAACTCAAAAGTCCAGAAAATATATTTAAAAAAGATTATAGAAGAAACCTTTCCAAACCTAAGGAAAGATATGCTTATGATGACAAAAGAAGCCTACAGAACACCAAATAGACGGGATAAAAAAGTGTTCCCATGGCACATAATAATCAAAACACTAAACATACAGAATAGAGAAAGAATATTAAAAGCTGCAAAGGAAAAAGGCCAAGTAACATATAAGACAGGCCTATCAGAATAACACCTGACTTTTCAATAGAAACATTGAAATCAAGAAGATCCTGTTCAAGTGTTATGAAGACATTAAGAGAGCATGGATGCCAGCACAGACTACTATAGGCAACAAAACTTACATTCACCATAAATAGACAAAGCAAGATATTCCATGACAGAACCAGATTCAACCAAAACCTAGCCACAAACCCAGCCCTAAACAAAGTACTGAAAGGAAAACTCCAAACCAAAGTTAACTACATCAACAAAATCAAAGAAAATTGATTTTGTATCTCATAACAGCAAATCCCAAAGAAGGGGAAAACACACAAGATAGCATTACCAACAATAAAAACTAAAATAGAAGGAGCTGATAATCATTGATTATTAATATCCCTTAATATAAATGGACTCAACTCACCTATATAAAGACACAGGCTAACAGATTGGATAGAAATACAAAATCCATTCTGCTGTTGCATACAAGAAACACACCTCAACCTTAAAGACAGATATCACCTCAGAGTAAATGGTTGGAAAAAAAAGTTCCAATCAAATGAAACTAAGAAACAAGCTGGTATAGCTATTTTAAAATCTAACAAAATAGGCTTCAAACTAAAATCAACCAAAAGAGAAAAAGAAGGTCATTTCATATTAGTCAAAGAAAAAAACCATCAGGAGGAAATGTTTAACATCTATACCCCAAGTACAATGACACCTTCATATGTAAAAGAAACACTTTAAAGCTTACATCACACATTAAACCCCACACACTAATAGTGGGAGACTTCAATACCTCACTGTCACCATTGGACAGGTCAGTCAGACAGAAAATTTAAAGAGAAATAAGGGAACTAACAGAGGTTATGACTCAAATGGACTTAATAGACATTTATAGAACATTTCATCCAAATAGAAAATAATATACCTTCTTCTCGCCACCACATGGAACTTTCTCTAACACTGACCACATACTAGACAACAAAGCAAACCTCAACAGTGACAAAACAATGGGATAATCCTATGTATCTTATTGGATCACCATGGCTTAAAATTAGAATTCAGCAGCAACACTAATTCCAGAAAGCCCACAAATACATGGGAGTTAAACAATGCTTACCTGAATCAACAATGGGTTAAGGAAGAAATAAAGAAAGAAATTAAATACTTCCTAAAATTCAATGAAATTGATCACACAACATACTCAAATTTATGGGACATAGTGAAAGCAGTGTTAAGAAGAAAGTTCATAGCACTAAATGCCTATATAAAAAGCTAGAAAAATCCCACACTAGTGCATTTACAGAACATTTGAAATTTTTACAACAAAAGACGCAAACTCATCCAGGAAAACTAAATGGCAGGTAATAATCAAATTAAGAGCTGAAATCAACAAAAAAGAAACAAAAATATACAAAAATATCAATGAGACAAATAGTTGGTTCTTCAAGAAAAATCAACAAAATAGACAAATATTTATCTAAACTAACCAAAAGGCAGAGAAAGAATATCCAAATTAACAAAATCAGAAATGAAAAGGTGTACATAACAACAGACATGGAGAAAATCCAGAGAAACATTAGGTCATATTTTAGAAACCTATACTGCACAAAATTGGAAAACTTGAAGGGAATAGACAAGTTTCTGGTTAAATACCACTTACCAAAATTAAATCAAGATGAGATAAGCAAAGTAAACAGACCTATAAATGCTATAGAAATAGAAACAGTCATTAAAAGTCTCTCAACCAAAAAAAAAGAAAGAAAGAAAAAGAAAATAGGATCAGATGTTTTCAGCTCAGAGTTCTACAAGATTTTCAAAGAAGAACTAATACCAATACTTTTCAAATTGTTCTACAAAATAGAAACATAAGGAATATTCTCAACCTCTTTTTAGGAGTCTACAATTTCCCTGATAGCCAAACCAAACAAAAGCATTACTAAGAAACAGAATAAGAGAATTATAGACCAATTTTAGTAATGAACATTGATGAAAAATACTCAATAAAATAAGGGCAAATCAGATCCAAGAACACATCAAAAAATCATCCACCACAATCAAGTCAGGTTCATATTGTAGTTAAAGGGATTGTTCAACATACAAAAATCTGTCAATGCAATCTCCATAAACAAACCAACTGAAAAATAAAAACCATATGATCATCTCATTAGATGCTGGAAAAGCTTTTGACAGAATACAACATCCCTTCATGATAAAGGTCTTGCAGAGATCTGGGATACAAGGAACATATCTAAATAAAATAAAGGCAATATACAGCAAGCCAATAGCTAACATCAAAGTATATGGAGAGAAACACACATAGATCCCACCGAAGTCAGGAACAAGTCAAGGTTGTCCACACCTCCCATAACTATTCAATATAGTTTTTGAGGTTCTAGCTAGAGCAATAAAACAACAAAAGGAGATCAAGAATATACAAATAAGAAAAGAAGAATTCAAACTCTCACTATTTGCTGATGGATATGATCGTTTACATAAGTGACCCTAAAATTCTGCCAAGTAATTTCTACAACTCATAAACACTTTCAGTAATGATACATGACTAACTTAAAAAAAATCAGTAGCCCTTCTTTACAGAGATGATAAATGGGCTGAGAAAGAAATCAGAGAAACATCATCCTTCACTATAGCTACTAATAGCATGAAATATCTTGGAGTAACTCTAACTAAACAATTGGAAGACCTGTATGACAAGATCTTTAAATCTTTGAAGAAAGAATATCTCCCATGTTCTTGGGTAGGTAGAATTAAGATAGAAAAAATGGCAATCTTGCCAAAAGCAATCTACAGGTTCAATGTAATGCTGTTCAAATTTCTAGTAAAATTCTTTACAGACCTCAAATGAACAATACTCAACTTCATATCTAAGGGCAAAAAAAAAAACAAGGATAGTGCAAACAGTACTGTACAGTAAAACAACTTTGGGAGGCATTATAATCCCTGACTTCAAACTCTACTACAGAGCTACAGTACTGAAAAATCTGGTTTGACATATAAACAGACGGGAAGACCAATGGAACAAAATCCAAGTCACAAATATTAATCCACACACCTACAAAACCTAATTTTTGACAAAAGAAAAAAATATAAAATGGAAAAAAGAAAACATTTAATAAATGGTTCTGGCATACCTGGATTCCAACATGTAGAAGAATGAAAATAGATCCATATCTATCATCATGCATAAAATTAGAGTCCAAATAGATCAAAGACCTCAACATAAAGCCAACCACACTGAACCTCATAGGAGAGAAATTGGGAAGTACACCTGAACGCATTGGCAGAGAGGACCACATCCTAAACATAATCCCAGTAACATAGACACTGGGAGAAACAATTAATAAATGGGACCTTCCAGAAACTAAGAATATTCTTTAAAGCAAAGACAAAGAGTCAACAAGACAAAAATAACAGCCTACAGAATGGGAAAAGATCTTCACCAACCCCAAATCACATAGAGGTCTGATCTCCTAAATATACACAGAACTCAAGAAATTGTTCATCAAAAGATCAAACAATCCAATAAAAATGGGGCACAGACCTATACATAGAACTCTCAACAGAGGAATCTAAAACCACTGAAAGACACTTGAGGAAATGTTCAGCATCTTTAGCAATCAGAGAAATGCAATTCAAAACAAGTCTGAGATTCCATCTTACACCTGTAAGAATGGCCAAATTCAAAAACACTGATCACAACTTATGCTGGAAAGCATGTAAGGTAAAGGGAACACTCCTGCATTGCTGGTGGGAGTAAAAACTGCTACAGCCCCTTTAGATATCAGTATGGCTATTTCTGAGAAAATTAGGAAACAACTTTCTTCAAAATCCAGCAATACCACTTTGGGGTATATACCCAAAGGATGCTCAATTGTACCACAAGGACATGAGCTCTACTGTGTTCATAGTAGCATTGTTTGTCATAGCCAGAAACTGGAACCAACCTAAGTGCCACTCAAACAAAGAATGGATAAGGAAAAATGTGGTACATTTGCACAATGGAGTACTACACAGCAGAGAATAATAACGACATCTTGAAATTTGCAGGCTAATGGATTGATCTAGAAAATAGCATATTGAATGAGATAGCCCAGACACAGAAAGACAAACATCATATGTACTCACACATAAGTGGTTCTCAAAGAAAACCAGCCCAAAATTCACAATCACAGAAAAACCTAAACAATAATTAGGATCCTAAGATCGACATACATAGGTCTAATCTACATAGAAAGTAATAAAGGACAAGATATCCTGAGTAAATTGTGAGCATGTAGACCATGAGAGAGGGTAGAACGTGAGGGGAGAGGAAGGATGGGGAGCAGAGAAAAATGTATAATTCAATGAAATCAATTTTAAAAAGTTAAAAAAGAAAAGAAAATGTGTTATCACTGATTTTGTGATATTAAATAACAGAGACAAGTAACCAGCATCAGTTATCTTAACTACAAAATAGAATTAATAACAAGTCACTCCTCACTATATTTTTGAAGATAAAATAAACTAATGGTAGCAAATAATGAGAAATGAATATATTCAATTGGGAAAAGACACTGCTATGTTTTTATTAATGTTATTTTGTTATTTATATATCCTTATGGAGAGGATTTTATTCTCACAATTTTTCACAATTGTAAAGAACACAGCCATAAACACTCTCTAGGAGTGGGTGTAAATATTCCATGCCATTTGAACAGAGGATCTCCCTAGAGTGAATATTTATTTATATTTTTTGTAGCCTGAGTCTTTCTACAGTTTTCTAGATATAGTAAAATTATTCTTCAAAATAGGTAGGTGAGCAAAACTGTACTGAATGCTGGGAGAAAGAAGGCAGAGTCATGAGATGCCATGTAACTGCTGCTGGCAAGAGACATGCTGAAACTTTGCCAAACAGCCACAGATGTATGACAATACACAGATTAATAGAAATGGGTTAAATTAAGATGTAAGAGTTAGCCAATAAGGATCTAGAGGTGATGGGCCAAGCAGGGATTTAATTAATACAGTTTCTGTGTGGTTATGTCTGGGCTGAGCAGCCAGGAAAAAACAAGCGGCCTCCTACAACAAATTGACACTCAACATGGGGCGCCAGATGAAGACATGAAAAAGAAATCCAACACTAGCTCAGAATTGAGTATGATACAGCATTATTTATTTAGGGGTAGACTTACAGATCACAGTCCTCTGTTTGAGTGGGGACAGAAACCAATTCCAGCAGCCAAAAGAGAGAGGGAGTGCACACTTTACATCCGCATTTATAGTATAAGAGTGGTGTTGCAGGTGCTCCTTCTGCTCCTTCAGCCAATATTCGCTGAGATACCAGCCCACTGGGGGCGTGGTCTCTCTCTCTTTAAAAAAGCAGCCACAGCCCTCTGCTCTCCCTCTGGCTTCCAGTTCTGCTTCCAGCGACTAGGCTCCTTTCCTGATTGGGCAGAGGGCTGTTGTCTGGGATGGTGATCTGTTAGTTTTCCCCTTTAAATAAATAACTATTCTATTAATCATAATTCCGAACTGATGTGGGATTGTTTATGACTTGCGCCTTCATAAGAGGCCATGCTCAAGTGAGCTGGTAACTTAAAGGCTACTGACTAAAGGAATTTCTACAGCATCTAGTTATCCATATTTGTCATATACATAGTTATACTAATCAGGTTCTTTAGATACATAGAGATTGCATTCTATATAGATAGGCAATCTTCACTCACTTTAAAGAACTGTAGAATAAGACAGGTTTAGAAAAAATTTCCTGCCTCTGAAAATTGTTTGTCAGTTACTCTAGGCCTTAGCTAAAGTTGTTTGCTCCAATGTTGCAAACGAGACTTTGGGTCATTGCCCAAGAAGCCAGTTGTCTCTATCATTTGTTGCACATTTTGGAAGTTGCTTGAGTTTACTTCCTGCCTACTCAAGTAATATTATTTTCCTTCTTGGGTCTTCAATGGGGTTGATGACTAGTTAGTCATAGTTACTTTCTTCTCGTGACTTGGCCAAGTTATTAATAATACAAGACTTAGACTCCTTATGATGAGATAATTATTGATACATTTATCAAGTTTCTTGTTTGATATTATTTATGCTGGTTATAATTCTAAATTTATACTTGGTATTTGTTCTTATTGTACATAATTTTGTATTAGGCTCAGAACTCTATTATTTAAACAAAAGGGGGAGGTGCTGTTGGAACTCCTTCAGACAGGAGCCTTTAAGTTACCAGCCCATTTGGGCATGACCTTTTATACTATAAATGTCATTATAAAGCACACAAACCCTCGCTCTTCCAGCTATTGGATTTGGTCGCTGTTCCCCATTCAAGTAGAGGACTGTGATCTTTGAGTCTACCCCTAAATAAATAAAGTTGTATTATACTAGATTCTGAGCTAGTGTGGTATTTCTTTCAAGCATCCATCTTCAAGTTTGTGAGTTCTTCTTCCCATGTTCCTATTATTTTCAAGCCTGCATTTACTTGTTTGTGTTATTTATGGTTCATTATGTTTTTCAGCTGATTTTCTTAGCCACTCCCATCTGAGTGCAAGGAAAATTCACAGAGGAGAGAGAAGCACATTTTTTCCTGTTTTCTCATCTCCATTGCCAATTTACTTTGTTATAAATCGTGAGATCTTTATGGGTATTATAAGTGCCTGTTTTGGCAATATTGCCTACTCAATGCTCAATCTTCTCTCCAGAGTTACAGGTAAGTGCCTTGCCGTTGGTACCATTTATCCTTGATCTTTTTTTTTCAAATTTTATTAGATATGGCTTATTTGCCTGTTTTTAATAATACCTTTTGCCATTTTGTGATTTAAAAAAAATTGCTAACAGAAATCTATTCTGCTGCATTCTATCATCTGTTCATCAATTTGAAATTATGTTTCTAACTATAAAACACTAAAAATCTGCAGACATTTCACTCCATTCCTGTGATTCTGTGCTCATATAGATAGGAAGAATGTTGACGAAGCATAATTGAAAATATTTGCACTATTTTTCTTTTGATGACATCATTTATTATTTGCTTTTACATTTTCATATAAAACACGCTTTTCTTTTCAATTTTATTTCTTAAGCAATCTTTTATTTTGCATACCAATCCCAGTTCTCTCTCCCTCCTCTTCTCCCCCCAACTCCACCTGCCCATTGACTCTCCAAAGAGAGTAAGGCCTCCCATGGGGAGTCAATAAAGTCTGTTATATCACTTCAGAGAGGACCAATGCTCTGGCCCCAGTATCTATTTAGAGCAATGCATCACTCCATAGGAAATGGGCTCCCAAGAGCCAGATCTTGCACTTGGGATAAATACTGATTCCATTACTAGTGCCATACAAACTTCCCAAGCTACACAATTGTCACCAATATTCAGAGGACCTAGTTTTGTCTGATGAAGGTTCCCCCAGTGTTAGTCCAGAGTCAGTGAGCTCCCACTAGCTCAGGTTTCTGTGGATAGCCCCATCATCATCTGGATCTCTTTGCTTATATTATCACTCCTCCTTTTCTACAGCTGAACTCCAGGAGCTCAGCCCAGTGTAAAGTACATATTTTTAAAAGCAAATGATAAGCTTTAGAAAATATAACTGCCTATTATTTAAATAATCTAATAAAATGATTAAGATAATCCTCATTTGTCTGTGAAGTAATCTTCATAGAAATAAGTCAGTACAGGAAACAGAAGCTTCATTTAAGTATGCAATTGTGTTGGATTTCAAATCATTATCTAATACATCTGTTTGTGTGTGTATGTATATGTGTCTGTGTTATGCTTTATATGCCTGTGTATGTGCAAGTATGTGTATGTGTGCATGTGTGTGTGTGTTTTGTGATTTTATGTATTTAAACATATCTCCATGTGTATAGGAATATATGTCGTGTAGTTTTATGTTCATGTAGCTGCCTATGTCTTTTGGAGTCTGGATTGGATATCAGCTGTCTTTTTAAATTAGTCTTCACATTTATTTTATTGAGGAAGGCTCTTATCTAAATGTGTAGACAATTAATTATCTAGGTTAACTAGATAGCTTGCCAGTGAATCCTTTCCTTATTCCTTATAGTATTTCAGTTTCAGGCATCTGCTCTTAAGTGATTTCTAAAGAATCAAACTCTGATCCACAATCCTGTAGCAAGTTCTTTATACCATGAACCAAGATCCCAGCCCATATTCATTAGTATAGAACAGCATCTTGTGAATTCTGGTTACTTAAGGAAAATAAATGATGTGTCAAATTACCTGATGTTAACATGTTAGTTTGAATGTGCACATTTCTCTAAAAGCATAAATCAGCCATGGTTGTGCTCATAAGATGTATTTTCCACAAAATGGTACATACAGACTCCTTATTTATTACATGCAAGACTTGCATGAGGATTTTTCTTCCTCCCACCCTCCCTTTCTTACTCCATTTCACGTTCTTTCTCCTTTTTTTTACTGCACATTCAGCTAGTGGTAAAGCCTTCTAAGAAGAAATAGAATTCAATAATTCAGAACATAAAAATTTACACGAATACACACACACACACATGCACACCAAACCAGGAAAATGAATGGAAGCATTTAGAAGAAACTGAGGTATGTAGTTATATAAAGATTGATTGTCTCACTTCATTGAGAATGCATTTAATAAGTTCTCAGGAATGCAGTAGTGTTTTCAACTAGCTACAATCATCATAACTTCCTGTTACAAATATAAAACTTTGAATTTTACACAACCCCAGAAAACCTGGACAACAAAGAGGACCCTAAGAAAAACATACAAAAATCTAATATACATGGGAAATAGAAAAAGACAAGATCTTGTGAGTAAATTGGGAGCATGTGGACCATAGGGGAGGGGAGAGGAAGGGAGGAGAGTGCAAAGAAATATATATAGTGCAATTAAAAAATTAAAAATTTTCAAATTTTAAAGTAGAAAATTAAACACAGATAAAATGAATAGAAAAATAGATTAGAAAAATGCACTTTTACAAAATTATAAAAGAAAAAATGACTACATAATTTAGTACTTAGAAAAGAAGAAAAAATGCTTTATTTATGTGTTATAATACATAATCCCTCAGAAGAAAATGGTCACTAATGCCTGTCTCGTTCCCATCACATTGTCCTCCCCATATCTAGTAATTTTTCTCTTTGTTGAGACTGGATCTCATTTTCTAAAATTGTTATAGAAATGGAATTATACATCATATAATTTTAAGATTCTAATTCTTTTTGTTATTGTAACTATGCTTAGATACCATGTTACATGAAACACATACATAAAGGTTTTTTCTCCCTCCCACCTCCCATTATTTATTCCTCTTATTCTCTCTTCTTTTTCACACCTGCACCTTTCCTTTGTATCTTTCCGTTAAATTAACTTGATCCAGTTTTAAGTCCCAACCTCAAGGTTAGCTACTCAGTCCTTCTTTTAAGATCTCACATTCTAGAATTTCCTTAAACCCATTTGTCTTCAAGCTAGGAGAATTCCACATGAAGGACATAGACTCAAAGAAATAAAAATAGAAAAGTGGTTTAAATTACCCAGTCAATGCACTGAGACCTTAAGAAACCTACATAGCACTCAGAACATGCAGCATCTTTCAATTCACCAGGGTAGGTCTAATTGGCAACTAAACACCTTTGCAGTTCTAACTTATAAAGAGTTCTGCTAGGCTTATGATTTTGTACCCTTAAAAGATAAAGTTGCTGTGTTAGCAAACCATCATTTTTCTTTTCCTTTTCCTAATACATATTACTTAATACTCTAAACATTTTTAGTAATCCTTGGTGGAATTTTGTGCCTGTTTTATGGTTTGCATATTGATAAATAAACAATATATTTTAATCAAAGAATGAATTATAGTATTAATATGAATATATTTTAAAACATTTTCCTCAAGAGTTTAATGATTAGTGATTGGATAAATATGTCCTATTTTTAATAATATTTAATTTCCTAAAAACTGTTAAATGTGTTAACAATGTCATATTTTGACCAAATGAACTTTAGCTTTCTTGATGTGCCACACATTTGACCAAATAGTAAGTTTGAAATCTTGATTATGGTTGTATCTTAGACTATATTGAGAGCAGAAACAATATGACCAAGACAATTTATGAAATAAAGCATTTAATTGGAGATTCACTTATAATTTCAGAGGGCTAATAATGTGCGGAGCATGGCATCAGGTATTCAGACACAGTTCTCAAACAGTAACTGGAAGCTTATATCCACTACACAGCTTACAACTGCCTACAATCATAAAACAGAAAAAGAAATGATATGGTCTTTTGAAATTTCAGAACCTACTCCCAGTGACATACTTCTAACAATAACAGTTTCTTAATAATTCCTTACACTTCATCAATTGGAAACCAAGTATTCAAGCATAACAAACTATGTGGGTCACTCTCATTCAAATCACCAAAGGGGGAATGGGGGGAGGGGGAGGAAAATCGGAGGAGCGGAGGAGGTGGAAATTTTTAAAAATAACAAAGAAAATGGAAAAAAATCACCAAAGCATGTACTGGAGTACACTGCAGTTTTAATTTGCAACTTCATAAATAAGTGATGAAATTGAATAATATATATGTATATATTTACTTGATTCAGGAAAGCAACACTTACAGTATGTTTTATCCAAAAGTAATTCCTTTCAATTTTTATAAAACCTGTGCATACTGATATATATATATGTATATATATATATATATATTCTAAAGTTATACATATAAACAAACTTATGTCTCAAACTAAAGTATATATATATATATACATACATATGTATGTATGCTTGATACATAAATTTGTTTAACAAGTGTCATGTTTCTTGATTTATTTAAAGAATTTCTTTTGACTATAGGTTTTGGAAATTTGATTAAAATTTTATCTATTATGGCAAGATTTTTTCATATCATGGATAATCATGAATTTTTGAGAAGAACTAATTTCTAACCAGTAGTTGTTGATCTTTTAAGAGTGTGGGTTTCTTGCTCCTGGTATATTTGCGAATTTTGACATTACTCTTGGAAATCATACTTTTCGTGGTATCATTTGTTATTCATTCTTAGTAATGTTTCTTGCAAAGAATACTTAGCAATTTTCTTAAACATTCTTGAAAAAGCCACCACAATTCATACCATTTTATACTTATGTAATATTACATATAATGCATATACGTGTATATGTATACACATATATCAATTTATATGAATTTCTGCCACGTGGAATAGTAATGCTTACCCCAAGAGCCATAGACTGCTTAGTAAATAATTGTCAGTTTCAAACATGAGAAACATCCTTTCAAGTTGTAAGTCAAAGAAGTTCAAGATACTCTATAAGCAGTACAGGGACAAGTTGATGCCCTTAGTTTCTTCCCAGACGTGGAAGGTGAGTTTGTATTAGCTACCATTCCATTCACTTTGCAAACTAGAAGAAATCCAGCTTGAACCAGTCCACAAGCCTCTTTCTTGGGGGCTAGTTTTCATAGCATAGGAAAATGATATGAGTCTATGAGGGAGGATAATAATATATCTTACCTTGCTGAAATATCTAGGAATCACAATGATAATATTGTACAACATTCTTAAAGATGCAATTGTGACCTTCATATCTTAAAGGCAATCAGTAGCAATTTAATTAAATTTAAGATTAGCCCATTGGGAGGAATATCATGGGCACTATTGAAAACCGAGGCAATTATCTGTGAGTTGTAAGATCATGTATCTTAGAGGAGAATCTACTATTGATAATTCCCTAATTTTGTGCAATTCCAAAATGCATTTTAATGTTTATCCTTATACCCCTGGTAACTGTGGCTCTAATGAAATATCTACGAAGCATCTCTTTGAAGAAAACAGAAAGATTCACAGAAATCCACAACTGTTTTAATGCAGAGAACAATTGATTGTGTAGTAACCAATTTTAAAAAGTATTTCTACCACACCATTTGTATACCTAAAGCTTGGGGAATACCATGGAAGAGTGGGTGAAAACCTTGCATGAGTCACAGGACAAGGAAGTCTGCCCTAAGGTTGTTGTTATTATTATTATTATTATTATTATTATTAATATCATCATTATCATTATTATTATAAATGACAGGATGTTTTGTTGGTGGAGGCCACTATGGTTACCTAAGTGAGACCTGAAAAATGACAACACCAAATGACATACTGACAGAGTTGTAAGAAAACTCACTGGACCTGAATCCTAGACTAAGAGCTACAGCTGAGAGGCAAATTAGTCTTCCACTGGATGAGAAAACTACATACAAGTAAAACTGAAAACACTTCATGTGCATATGTGTGTATGTGTAGGAGTAATGATCAAAGAAAAATGTAATGATTATGAATTTGAGAGTGGAAGGGAGAAATAGACTGGAAGAATAGAGGGTGAGAAGGAGTGTTGAAACTATATTTTATTAAAGTATTAATAACAAATGCATCAAATAATGTTTATCATAATTAAATATAGAAAAATGTACATTTCCCTGCCATTGATTAGACAAAAAGCTTATATTAAACCAATATAGTTGAAATTATTTCCAATAGAAATAACAATAATCTAATAAGCTAAATCATTTCCTGACTTCAGGTTCTCCAATTCAAAAATTATTTTGAAATATTAATGTTGATTAATCTAGAAATGTTGATTAGTTTATAAAATTGAATAAATCATGTCTTTCCAATTAAAATCCTCAAAGTTTAAATTTACCATTCCAGAGTTCATGATTATTTTAAACATCTTAACACAATACTTCATATCCTACAAAGATGAAATTATTAGAACACTGAGCAAATTCCTGAGGAGGTAAGCACTATAACAAATAGGGTGAAAAGAACAATGGACAAATGAGAGGACTCCAGGTGCCAGAAATATATTATTGAAGGACATTTTCAGCTATATTTCTACGTGCTTACATCATCAGCATTGAATGGAAGCTTTGTGCTTTTAATAATTTATTGAAACAGCTTGCCCTAATCTTCAATAGGGCTAATGTATTGATGAACAAAGCACAACTTTTAGGATAAAAATATATCCTGAACTTCATTTGACAATACTAACTTAAAATTTCCAAACACTAGTTTTTGAAATTTCTTCCTTTCTCCATTGTCATAAAATACATCTCCTATTTGCATGCTTCTATTTCCAAAATTTAATTGATTGTGATTTACGCATTTATCTTTGTGTTTAAAACACAGTCTCAATTTTAGCGAGTCTTATTATCTTGCTATAAATCATTTGTACAAATATTGCTACAATATTCCTAAACCACTACAATTTCTAATTCTTTGAGAATTTTCTTGTATATCTTAAAAATCTGTATTTGAAAATGATTTCAGAATCAGATTTTCAGTTTTGAAAAGTATGCTGATAATAAATTCAGAATTCCATATATTTACTGATTTATGTTTTTATTAATGAAATAAAACCTTGTAGCTTGAAAATTTAAAAATTTTATTTCAATTATCCAAAACAGACCATATTAATTAAAATTAACTTTTAATTGATTTTGACTTGCATATAGAAAATGAAAAAAATGACCTATTTGTTATATTTTTAAGAGATCTTAAATATTTAAGTTTAATAGCAGAGATTTCTTGTAATTGTTATGGATACTCTGTGTATAGGAATGTACAATTTACATATTAGAATTTTCTTAATTTTGTTTATTTATTTATTAAAAATTACCACCTCCCCTCCTCCCATTTCCCTCCC
>LOEQ01008474.1:0-15195 GCA_001685075.1 Bramus lutescens | reverse complement strand
CCCGACGATCTTGTCAACTTCCAATATCCAGGAGGATAAATATGCTTTTCTTTGTGTTCACCTTCTTATTTAGCTTCTCTAGGATCACGAATTATATTCTATTGTCATATTTTACTTATTTTCTTTACATTTAACTTATTTTAGAGGCTTGTATTAAGCATTATAATAGTGGAAATAATTTATATCATTTTAATTTCCAAATGACATCTTTGAAAAATTGTTTACCTCATTGAAATGAGTTTTTCTACTTCTTCCCATTTGCCTGCAAAATTCATATTATTACTTTCTACAATTGAGTAAAATTCTATTGTGAAAATGTGCTTCATTTTCTTTATCCAGTTTTCAGTTGAGGGAAATCTATGTTGTTTCTTCCTTCTGGCTATTATGAATATTGTTACTATGAACATAAGTGAGCAAGGGTCCCTGTGGTACGACTGAGCATCCTTTGGGTATATACCCAAGAATGATATTGCTGAATCTTGAGGTAGATTGATTTTCAGTTCTCTGAGAAACTGTCATACTGATTTCCAAAAATTCAGTCTGTTTGCACTCCCACCAGCAACAACAACCAGACTGAACTCCTGGAGTCCAGTTGAAGAGAGAGTGGGAAGGTATTATGTGATCAAGACAGATCAAGATCTTGACTGGGAAACCTATCGAGACAGTTGTCCAAAACTTGCGGGAGTTAGGGATTCTAGACCAACAACTAGAAGTCTTAATTTGAACATAACTAAGCCCTCTGCATGTTGGCAACAGTTTTGTAGCCTGGTCTGCTTTGGGAACTTGTGGAAGTGAATCCAGGGTCAATCTCTGGTATATGACCTGTCTTTCAGAAGCCCATTCCAAATGGTGGAATGCCTCACTCGGCTTGATCTGTGTGGTAGGGCTTAATTTTGTCTGAAGGAAATGTGCCAAAATTTGTTCCCCATGGGAAGCCTTACACTTTCTGAGAAGTGGATTGGGTTGGGTTTGGGGGAGGTGAGGAGGAAGGAAAGAATTGGAAGGAGGAAAGTGGAATTATGGCTATGTAAAATGAATGAAAAATAAAATGAAATACTTTAAAAAGTTAGTTATACAAACACAAAAATTAAACATGTTAGAATTTAACCTGGATTCTTAATTGAAATGTTGTAAACCAGAAGATCATGGATAGAAGTAATATAAACTCTAAGATACCATTAATACCAGCCCAGATGACTACTACAAAGAAAAACCTTCAATTGCAGTAAGTGAAGAAAATAAGGTAGCCCATGGTTAATTCAAATTATAACAGTTTTTTTTCTCTACAGGCAGCTTATAAATGGTACTAGAAAGAAAATTGCAACCTAAGGAGGTGAATTGCATCCATAAAAAGGAAATAAATAATCTCACAGAAGTAAAATCAAAAGAAACAAGACACACACCAGCACCACAGTGCCCAGTACCTAAAACAATACCAACAACAAAATAACAAGAATCAATAATCATTGGCCATTGATAGTTCTCAATATCAATTACCTCAATTCCCCAATAAAAGGGCAAAGACTTGCAGAATGGACAAAAATAGATTAATCTTTTTGCTACATCCAAGAAATTCAACATAATCAAAAAGACATAATACATCAGGGACAGGGATTATAAAAAGATATTCAAAGCCAGTGGACATAAGAATCAAACTGGTTAGGAATTTTAATATCTAACAAAATTGACTTCAAATAAAACTAATCAAAAGAGATGGAGAAGGACACTGCATTCTCATCAAAGGAACAATGTACCAAGACAGTATTTCAATTCTTAACGTCTATGCCCCAAGCACAAGGGCATCCAAATTTGTAAAAAAAAAAAATAGTACAGCTTAAATCCCACATTGAACTCCACACTTTATTATTGGGAGACTTCCACACCCTACTCTCACCAATGGACATGTCATCCAGACAACAACTAAATAGAGAAATTAGTAGATGTAGCAAAAATTGAACCAAATGAACTTAACAGTTACGTTTTGAGCATTTCATCAAGGCAGAAAGGAATAGGCCTTCTCAGCACCTTGTGGAACTTTCTTCAAAATTGACCACATACTCAGAAACCAAGCAACTCTCAACCAATACAAGAAAATTGAAACATCTGTCTGCATCCTTCCACAATACTAATAATACAAGCTGAATATCAACAACAGAAACAACAGAAAGTTTACAACCTCATGGCAACTAGAAAACTCTATGGAGTGAAAATGGTTCAAAACAAAAAGAATGAAACTAAAGATTTACTAGAACTCAATGAAAATGTATACAGAGCATGCCTAAACATATGGAAAAAAAGCAGTGCTAAGAGGAACGTTCATAGCACTATGTGCTTACATAAAAGAGAGAGAGAGAGAGAGAGAGAGAGAGAGAGAGAGAGCGAGAGCGCGAGCTCAGGCTAGAGGCTTAACAGCACACCTGAAAGCACTAGAACAAAAAGAAGCATAAACAAGATGAATAGACAGCAAGAAATAATTCAGCTGAGGAGGGAAATCAATAAAACAGAAACAAAGAACAATACAAAGAACCAATGAAGCAAAGAGTTGGATTTTTGAGAAAATTAACAAGAAAGACAAACTCTCATTTATTCCAACTGAAAAATAGAGAATTCAAATTGATGAAATCAGAAAGGAAAGGAAACTATTACATAGTCAAAAAGGAAAATCAGAGAATCATAAGGACTTACTTAAAAAAAACTATACTCCATAGAATTACAAAATCTTTAAAAAATGGATAATTTTCTCAATAGAAATTTAGGTATCATAAACAAAATTTAAATCAAGATCACATAAGTAATTCAAATAGACATCTAGTGAAAGTGAAGCAGACATTAAAACACTTCCAATCAAAAAATGTCGAGCGCCAAACAGCTTAAGCACAAAATTCTATGAGAGATTCTAAGAAGTGTTAATATCATTACTTCCAAAATTATTGCATAAAATAGAAACAGAAGAAATATTTCCCAATTCACTTTATGAGGGCACAGTTACCCTGATGCTCAAACCACTTAAAGGACTCAACAAAGAAAGTTACAGGCCAATTTCCTTCATGAACACACATGCAAAACTTCTCAATAAGATACCTGAAAATCAAATCCAAAAACAAAAATATCCTTCACCATGATCAAGTGGTTTTTTATCCCAGAGATTCAGGGATAGTTCAATATATATGAAAATCAGTAAATCTTATCTACCATATTAAAAAAAAACTAAAAGAAAAAAATCACATGATTATCTGCTTAGATTCAGGCAAAGACTTAGATAAAATCCAACACCCATTCATGATGAAATTCCTAGAGATATTGGAGATACAAGGACTTCCTAAACATAGTAGAGTCAATGTACAGTAAACTTACAGCCAAAAATCAAATTAAATATAGAGAAACTCAAACAATTTCAATACAATCAGGAATAAGACAGATTGTCCACTCTCTATCTATCTATTCAATACAGTACCTGAAGATTTTAGGTAGCACACTAAGAAAACTAAAGGAAGTCAAGTGGATACAGTTTGGAAAGAAAGAAGTCAAAGTATCATTATTTGCTGAATGATAGGATAGTATACACAAGGGACCCCCAAGTTTCTATCAGGGAACACATAGAGCCTATAACCACCTTCGGCAAAGTGGTCTGATCTCTCTGAGAAAGTGAAGTAGAATAGATTTTGTGGATAGACTGAGAGTGAATGGGGATGGAAGCAGGAGGGAAAATTTGCAGAGTCAATGACAGGAGAGAGTTCAGGGAGTGACAGTTGGAATGGAGGAGCATCTGGTGAGCAGTATGGAAAACTAGGGCAGTGAAAACTTCATGGAAAGTGTGACAGCAACTTTAGTGAAGACGCCTAATGTTACTGAATATTAGTGAAAGATGTTTTACAATCATTTCTGCTGTGGAATATTTGGTTCATCATGCCAAGATGTGTTACATTCTTTCATGTCGCAATTGTTTAACTCTGTGAAGCTCTGGTACTTTGCAGGACTAAAACCCCTAATTGGTCTAATACAGCGGAACGGCCAAAAGCTTGGAGGATGAAGGATCGGTAGGGCAGGAATGCAGAGAGGGCACATAGGAGAAATCTAAGCTTGAGAGAGGAATGAGGAATGATAAAAATAGAAGAGGATGACACAAGGGGCCAGACACCCAGCTTTCCAATCAGATATGGAGGAAGACGTGAAGAAGGACATATAGAATAAAGAGAGGTAAAATGTCCAGATAAAAACAAAGAATAAGAGAAATGGGTTAATTTAAGTTAGACAAACTGGCTTGAAATAAGTCAAGTTAATTTACGCATTCATAAGTTAGAGTATGGGTGTTGGGTGGCAGTTCGCAATGAATTAAAAAAAAAAAAAAAGAAAAAGCAGCTTCCTAGTGGTGGGGAATATGTAGTCTTCAACTGATTCTCTCCTGTAGCCTGGCAAGGCTCCCAGGGGTGGGATTGCCTTACATTTTGTTATGTTTTTGCCAAGGCCATCCCACGGAAATCCCCAAACATCCCAGGCAGTTTCTAGAACAGAAGTTTGCTCACTGAAGACTGATCATGGAAACCCATTGTTTAGGACAACATCCAAACAATTTTTTAAAAGTCGAGAGGTTTATCTGGTCCATTACTCGAGCCTTCACCTTTATTTTTTAATTCCTTTGGCACGAGAAGGTACTCTGAAGGCTACAATAAGAGACACTTGGATGCCAACCCACTATAAAAAATTGAGGTACAATCTGCCCTGCCTGCAGGATATCCTGGGATAATGATGCTGCAGAACTTGTAGGAGTGATCGACTAATGTTTGGTTTAACTTGAGAACCATGCCTCAAGAGGCAATCCATTGCCAGGAACCAGAGTATAGATAGCTGGAAAACTGAGGATGGAACAAAATATGACTGAAAAAAATAAGAGAAAGAAAAGAAAAAAATCAATGAAATAATTTCTAATATTATACTACTATGCTTATGGATCTGTGCAGCAGATAAGAGAGGATGTAGAGACACACAGTCAAAGATTGGAAGAGAGATTCTAAGTTGGTAGTCTCCAGTGGGTCTCTACCCTAGGAGCTCAAGGTTTCCTACTATCAATTTGGAAGAAATATTGTCAGTCATGGGGAATAGGGGTTACCAGGAAAATATGGCCTGCTGAATCTACTTAGTAAGTATGAACTCACAGAGACTGAAGAGGCAACCATGAAACCTGTGAGAGTCTTCTCAAATTTTAAGATAAACAGTCATTCAATGTCAGACATTGAACATTAAATCGGGCTATAAAGTACTTAAATGCTGTCAGCTTGGTACTGTTTACTCTACTACAGTTGAAAAAATAGATAACTAAACATCTGCTTATTATAGTGACTGTAAAAACACCCTTGCTAATTTTTCATGGTTCCTGAATATAGTTTGTTAATCAATTTTTGCTATAACTGATACTCTTGTTTTTCCTTATTCATAAATATTATCTGTAAACATTATGCTTCCTTTTAGGAAACTGTTTTACATGATTAATTGAAGTACATATAAAACAATCTTAAAATGATGTTGGTAGAGACAAAACATTGAGAATTTTTAAACTATTCTTTTAGACTAATGTGATTTGTGCTTTGTTTTTTCTCACTCCCATTATTTATGTACTTTTCCAAATAAATTGGTTATTTTTAGGAAATAAAGAAAAAATTTGTTTATTAAATACATTTTGTCTAATTTTATGTTCTGTAAGCTTGGACTGATCTAGTTACTCAGTTTATTCTTCAAATTGAAAATTTATATTTTGTCAATTCTTAACCTATACCTGAGGAAATTTTGCCTTAATGCTCCTTGATTTTTAGCATGTAGATTCTGGAACTGCTGTCATTCATAATTTTGTGGAAAAATCATCTGTGTTAATATTATATTCACAATATTAGTTCAATATTTCTAGCGCACTACTGATAAAGATACCAAGATAATCTTTTTGATGATGAAGTACAGTAGAGGAAAGTCACCTTATTGATGTTAATAAATGTTCTGAATAATTGACAAGAGGAGAGAGGGAACTCAATGAAAATGAAATGTCTTCTGGTTATCTCGAGATGAAATCAAACACAAACAAAATAGTCATGGAAATTTTGTTGTTATATACCTCTGAAGTACTTCAGACATGAAAGAAAGTCATGGAATTGATATAGAGAGAAAATATCCATAATAGAAATACCTGTTTAAGAAACCTTTATTTGCTAAATAGAGCAGAGTATGTCAAGGAATTATGATACAATTTACTTAAACAGCTTAAGAGATGTAGAAACATATTCCAGGTTGTGGAAAAGATTGCTTAGAAAGAATTTCTGGAAAAGAATAGATACTAAAATCATAAAGCAGAGAGTCTTTAAGTTATAAGATCTTTAACTTCTACTGGAATTTATATTATAGCTACAAGATTTGGACATTGACTAAGGTCATGTAAACATAAATATTTTAGTGTCCTTCTAAAACAATAGAGAGTGTAATCAAGCATGATTTGCTCTCAAAATAGATACTCTCTCTCTTGATAAATCTAATGATAAACAAATATTTAGCTGAATACACCCACAGTAAACAACCTTTTTACTCCCCCAGATACAGTGTATCTCTCCTTTTATCTGTTTTATTCTACTTTTTAAGATTTCTAATAATAGTATTTGAATACTTAATAAACCTATCTATCTTTTTCTTACCTTGAAAAATATATTAAATATTTTATATTTTATTTTTGATATTTTAACATAATTACATAATTTTCAACTTCATGTTCTTCCCTCTAAACCCTCCCAATTACACTTTTTTTTGCTCTCTTTCAAAGTTCCTGACTAATTTTTGATATATATANTACAGCCACACACTAATGCATATAACAAATTTTAAAGCCCGTTGCTGTAAAAAATAATAAACTTGCTTTAATCTGAGATTATTGTCATTATTATTATTATTGGCGTTTTCCTTTTGAAACTGTAAAAATAGGCAGGCCCTGCTACTGACCTGAGTAGATATAACTCATTGCATTTTTTGTTTGTTTGTTTGCTTTTATTCTAGTCTCAGGTAATTGGGATTTACATTGTTATTAAGCAATGGAAAAACACATTCCTTTGGAATGTATTTCTTTTCTGCTTCATCACTCTTAATGCTCTCTATATTATCTAGACTTTGCAATTTGATTCAGTTTCTCTCCAATCCTATGTTATAGCAATATTTACATTAGTGAAGTAACCAGCAATCTTACCTCTGAATTCCCTAACTTCCTTTTTCCTAATGATTTTCTGTTATTGAAAACTCTGTTTTAATGATGGCATCTTCAAATAAAGGTACTGAAATAAGATTTCAGTCTGGGTAATTTCTTGACTGTAAAATTTTTATATAAAGGCAGGCAAGCAAGGTATGGAGTGCAAGAAAGAGAACAAAATGTGTTTATCAATTGAGCTTTATGCTGTGGTTAGCTAGTAGGAGCTTGATTCAGCAAAGCAATGCCATAAAGCAGCATAAATTGTTTTTGGAGTTATCACAAATGTGGAAAGATAGCTGCAGACTATCTACCAATGCCATGAATAACATTTATTAAAGGATGCTTTGGGGGTATTAACCATGGCATATTTATAGCATTCCCTACTTACAGGGCAGGTATGCACTGTGAAGAAAGTGTTGCGGTTTGATATGTATCTCTGTATAAAGAAAGCTGCCTATATATATGAGATGAATAACAAGGAATAAGTTTGGGACCTGTTGATACACATGGTATCTCAAATCTATGCCATTGGATCTTGCCAATATGTCCAAATTTTCACCGTTCTTCAAAAACTTGTAACTTTCTGAGCACAATATTTTTTCTCTCTATTAGGTTCTTTTAAAATTTGTCTTCTATTTAATCAATATCCCATAATTCAACTTCTCAATCATTATTAGCCTTATAGTTTTATGTAGTAGCATTTGAGTTGTATTTTAATAAATAAAGCTAACCTGAAGATCAGAATAGCAAAGCAACCTGCCACTGTCTCTTATCTAGACCTCGGTATTAAGTGACAGTCCTGCCTCCAGGAATCTCAGACTGAGACTGTGTGAAAACTGTCCCCTCTTATTTTACAATCCACTTTAGTTCTGGGATTAAAGGCATGCACCACCAGGTTTCTATGGCAACTAGTGTGGCTACTGGAATTAAAGGTGTGTGTTACCACTGCCTGGTAGTAAGCCTGACCAGTGGAGCTGATTTACACGCTAATCATAAGGCAGGTTTTATTTATTAATATACAAGTTAAACACAACTACAATTTTACATTTCAAAGTTTGAACACAAAGCTTGGCCATTTCTATTTCTGAAGATTTAGTGGTATGTGGTATGTGAACACAAAATACTGAAACAAATGTAAAATATTTTTGGGTATTTATCAATATGTTTTTACTCAAGAATGAAATGAATTAAAATACATGAAATATAATGACTACAAAAATTAATATTGAACCCTGAGTATAATGCTAATACCATCAGGAACTTTCAGCATTTACATTTGTACTAATGTTGACAGATTGAAAAGAGATTGTAAGTTTGACTTGCAAAACCTGAGGATACATTTATTTTCGTATGCATAAATTCTATATCTACTTATTTACTCATTGTTGAGAGAAACCATGTTTC
Source organism: Bramus lutescens (assembly GCA_001685075.1). Lineage (NCBI taxonomy): Eukaryota > Metazoa > Chordata > Mammalia > Rodentia > Cricetidae > Bramus > Bramus lutescens. Next base: position 6,578 of record LOEQ01008474.1, on the reverse strand, counting down.
AAATTTTATATAGTTTAGTGCCTAATTAAAAATGAGCTTTAGGTTTGGGTGGGCTCCTCTACTTTATTTCCTTGCGAACAGGATTTCTAAAATGAGTGTAAAGACTACCCACTGGTTCATATTTTAGATGGAAATTCTTTATATGAACTTGGCCTAAACTTTTGTTTAATTACTAACACCTGATTCTTATTCTTGTACATTAGTGTCAACAATTTTGTTCAGTTGCAATGGCACAAACTCAGAGTTTATGGTTAAAAGTCCTTACTAGGTTTGTTGTTTGGGTTTGTATTAAATTCCTGAAGTTGCCTAAACATTGCAAAACATTCCTGGTTGATCCATTTAATACACATGCAACTTTAAAGTAGATTATTTACTCAATAAGCTGTTTCGAATTTAGTGAAGAAGTGGCAGTTCTGAGGAATATTTCAGCTCCCAGAACTTAAAGGAACACATTCTAACGATTATGATTTGAATTATAATCATCTAATTTCTCATTCACTTTGTGTGGCTCAGCCTGTTAACTAAGCTCTCACTGCATTCCTTCCTGTGATTTATTAGCCTTACCCCGAAATGCTTGAGAAAGGGAACCTTGGCACTAGTATACCTCAGCGGTATCTTTGCGCCAATCATATATTTAATCTCTGGTTAACAACTTGACTGTTACTCCTCCAAAATTACATTATTTCCTTAGAAAGGATGGAATGCAACTTTACCAAAGAATCCCACATAACTTCTTTGATCTCCAGAAGTGTTCCACCATAAAATCTTCAGGGCCTGTTGCCTTGAGCCCAGAGAATTGAATATTCTTCAGTACACCAAAACATTAGCTAAGTAGCTACTCATAATAAATTAATTCCAAAGGACAGATTTCCTAAAATTGAAGGTTTTTTTTTTTGTTGTTGTTTTGTGAACTAGACCTAGATACATCAACTTCTTTCTGTCATCCAACAGAGAGTACTTGTTTTTATTAAGTAACATCACTACTGATAAGGTCACATTAAATTCTAATTTCTAGGACAAAAGAGACTTGTAACAAATTCTACAGAGTTGAATCATGTTTGGGTTTGGTGTCATTTCATCTAATATATTTATAGCTCTTTTCTGCCATGTGTCAAATAATAAGAAATTGTGAGTAGTCAAAAATAGTCTAACATATTTTAAAAAGACACATTCTAGCTGTAGCGATTACTTCACCAAAATACTCCAAGTTAAGGGAAAATGGTCTGGAAATGTTGCTAGATTTTGGAATGGAAATTAAAGAAGTTTACAGAAGAGCTATATTAATGGCAATGATAAACAATGTCTGCATTTTAGAGTTATTTAAAGATATATTACCGATAATACCTATGGATATGATTACTTTGAATTTACCATTTTTTAAAGACTTTATTTATTATGTATACAGTTTTGTACCTGCATGCATGCCTGCAGGACAGAAGAGGACACCATATCTCACTACAGATGGTTATGAGCCACCATGTGGTTGCTGGGAATTGAACTCAGGACCTTTGGAAGAACAGTCAATGCTCTTAACTTCTGAGCCACCTCTCCAGTCCCAATTTCCAAATTTTTATAGAAAAATAGTGGAGAAGTACAGTAGATGAATTATATAGTTGAATTATTTGCTAGGTGTTTTATGTGTTTCCCTTTAGAATGTTTCTAAAGATTTAAAAGTGTTTTGATTTATTAATGCCTTAATCTATGAAAATTTATTGTTTAGTTGAAAAAGTTAACAAATTAAGAATATATTTTAAAATTCATTTAAAATTTGGGCAAAGGAGATAGCTCAGTGGTTGTGGAGGCCCACCATAGAGTACCTGGTCCATCTTGACTAAAGGTCAGAGAGTTCAAACATATTCTTGCTTCTTCAAGGTTACACCAAACCTTAGACCAAAGGTGTGGCTACTGGATGCCTTACTCTTCAAAGGCATTTCACAGAATGTTTTGACTTAGGGCGTGGTTACTTGATGTTTGTGTATTAAACAGATAATTATATCTGTTTGTCCTTTGTATCTTGGTAAGGCAGTCATTTATATACTTCTTTTAACTGGGGTATATAAGAACTTTGAGTAATAATCTTGGGGCTGATCACAGTATTCACTGGATGCCCTCCTGGCTCTATCTTCTTTCTTTGTCTACTTCTTTCCTTAATCCTCACTCTTCCTTTCTAGCACTGATGGACAAGTGTGACTCCCTGATGGGGCTTGAACACAGGGTAAATAAAGTGAAGGAGACCGCAGTCTGAAGAAAAAGTAAAATGGAGGGTGGTTAGTAATTCAAGATTCGAATTGTAAATAAAATTATAAATATGGAGTAATGAAGTAGTAGTCATTTGTACAATTGTTCACAAATGTTTTAAAAGCCAGAGTAGTTGAAGTAAAAGAGCAGCAAGTAAAGAAATTTTTTGAGTTTTTAGAGTAGTTGTGCCCTTGGTTTCCCGAGCACAGGACCTTGGATTCAAAAACATGGGGAAGAATTGCGGTAAAAAACCAATAGTATGAGGACTATGGGCGTGAAGACATCCCCACTGAATGCCCTTCACCTGAGGGTACTTATATGGAAATGTTTGGATTTGTGCCCTGAATGTCAGGAGGTATTTCCCCCTGAAATGGTTAAAAGTTAGATAAAACCCTCAGCCTCAGCAGAGGAGCTTCTAAATAAAGAAGCTTTGGGACTGTGTGATTAAGATCAGTCCCTGGTGAGAGTGAGCGAGAGGAAGAAGCTGCTAAGTACCTTAATGAGGAGTTTTCAACCTCCCTTGCTTCTAACCAGCAATGAGGAGAGGCAGAAGCCTGGGGGTGAGATTCAGCAGGAACTAAAAGGCTTGAGAGATTTATGAGTATCACTTTCACGGAAAATGGAAACCCTGCAAGTCTTCTCTTATCAGAGAAGTACTCTTCTTACTGTGTTAGCTGGTCTGGATCCACCTACAGAGGCCTGCTGGAGCACTACAAACACTGCTAGTCACACATCTCTCCATGCTAGTAGTGTGAGCGAGACCGCTAGCAGAGGGAACGATGTGCAAGGGTTTCAGAAGTTTCCAGGAATAGAGCAAAGGGATGCTGGGCAATCTAGTCAGACTTCATGCTCCAATTCCTTTTGGACAACTCAAGAATTAAAAGTCGTGTACACTCGAGATAACTGCACTTATGCAAATGTTGTTAGAGTATATAGCTTTAGAAGCCTTGCCCTTCCTCCTTCCCCACATTGGAAACAGATGGCCAAAGCTAACAGGTCAGGCGGGGACAATCTGTCATGGAAAACTGAATTTGCAGAACAATGTCAGGCCGCAGCTGAGAGAAATTGGTCCCAACAAGTTCTCATTTCTTTTGATATACTTACCAATGAAGGTATTTATTGGGAAAAAGATGAGAAGTTGAATTTTGGTTTGGCAGGGTATGCCTAAACTACTGCAGCTGACAAGAAGCCTAGAATAAACTTCTGTCTTTTGGAGAGCAGACTGGAGGACTTATCTAAGACAAGGTAGGGACCTGATGAATTATTTCAGGACTTTGTCTTTAGGCTGTTGCAGACATCAATCGGGTTAGTTGGGGATACAGAACCTTGACTTTTGATTGTTAAATGGCTAGTTTATGAGACTGTTAATGCAGTCTGTCAGGCTGCTTTGAGACCTTTTAGAATGGTTACATATCTGATTGTATTTGAATTTGTTCGGTTATTGGCCCCTTATATATTCAGGGGTTAGCTATGACTGCTGAATGATAGGAGAAAACAACTAAAGATGTTCTCTCCAAAAACAGACAACTGAAAAACCCAAAAACCAAATCTAAACCAAACCAACCAAACAAACAAAAAACAAGGTCCAGGGGGAAGGGGGGTACAGGATCTACTGGGAATAGTTTTAGATGTGGTCAGAAAGGATATCAGGTCAAGCAGTGTCTTGACAGGGGAGTGAAAGGAGAACCTGAATTGTGCCTGGGATCCAGGAGAGAGAAACATTGGACTAGTGAATGTAAACCAGCTTTTCCTGATAGTCACTCTAGAGTTATTGGTGGGAAGAAGCAGCATCACTATGCAGGGAATCTTTGTGGCTCCTAGAGAGATTGATGCTGATTTTGAGAGAGTAATCAAGGTCATGACTTACTCACATAATGGAATTTCTGTGGTAAAATAAGGCCAGAAACATGCACAATTGATTTTACTTCCCCAAATTCAAAGAAAACATAAAAAAAGCTAAAAGAGATAAGAATGTAGCACAAATAATAAAAACCCAGAGTCAGATATTGGTGCTCAACCAAAAAACCAGAAAAGCAGAGCAGCCAACCCTCAGAGATGTCTTACCTCTACCAAGGCTGGGCAACTACAGACTAAGTAGACTAAACAGCCTAAGAAGACTAAGAAGACTGAACCTCTCTCTCCTCCCATTTTATATTTCCTCTAGAGCTGGCATTAAAGACATGACTTCCTAGTACTGAGATTAAAGGTGAGCTACCACCACCTGGAATTGTTTTAGTAGTTATCTTGTGTAGAGCAGGGTGGCCTTGAATTTACTGATGTCCATCTGCCTCAGTCTCCCAAATCCTGGGATTAATGGTATGTGCCACCACTGATCTCTAGTGGTTTACCATTGTTATTCTTATCTTTGGGAAGCTTTATTTATTAAAACAAATAAAATATCCCTATAATATGAAAAGAGAGTCTGGGTTTGCTTCATCTGAGGGTAATTTGCCGTAAGTCATAGGTTCACAACCCACAGAATTCTCTTTGTTCATACATGGAAAGAACTTTTCTGGCCTCCTAAATACTGGTGCAGATATGTTTTTAGTTACTTTCAGTGACTGTTATTACTTCAACATGGCCAAAACTGCTGACTACTACACAGCTTTAAGGGACTGCTCAGACTCAGAGTACTGAACATGGTAGCAATGAGCTTGCCAGGAGAGATGAAGAGGGTCATGAAGGAACTTTGCGGCTGTACATCGTTCCCCATTTGCCTGCAAATTTGTGGGGTTGAGATATTATGAACCAAATTGGAATGTATTTATATAGCCCTGATGCAGCTGTTATTAATCCAATGTTCTAATAATGACTGTTGACCAATCAAGGACTAGGCAGTGACAATGAAGGAAGAATTTATCCTATCATGTGTAGCAAGAGATTTTTCCAAAGCAGGGTTAGGGTATTTTTAGGAGAGGTAACTGAGAAGCCGGCACACCATGCAGACTCTATTATTTGGAAAAGTGAGAAGCCTTTATGGGTTGGTATAGGAGGGTCATCTGTCTGTGTGTTACTTTCATTGGTTAATAAATAAACTGCCTTGGCCCTTTGATAGGCCAGCCCTTAGGTGGGTGGAGTAGAAAGAACAGAATGNTGCTTAAATGAATACAATTTGTGTGTTGTTATTTTGGGTGCAAAGCTAGCCGTGCGGGAGCTGGATGGGATGAAAGCAGCCCATGCTTCTAACACTACAATGGGTGGATTAGTGGACTCTGACAGAAGAGAAGATAGAAGACGCCCAGCAGTTAGTACAGGAACAGCTGGATAGTGGCCATATTGTGTTTTCAAATTCTCCCTGGAATTCTCTCATATTCATGATTAAAAAGAAATTGAGAAATGGAGATTAATACAAGATTTATTTTATAAAAAAATAATGGAACCACGCAGCTAATAGAAAACATGCAGCCTGGATTGCCTTCTCCTATAGACATATCAAAGAATACCTATAAAATAATATTATATTTAAAGGATTGTTCTTATACTGTCATTTTACCTCCACAAGATTGTAAAAGTATTTGGGACATATTTTGTACTCTAAGGAAATTAAGCCTCAGAAATTAGAAATTAGGAAAGCTAACTTATAAACTTTGAATGGCTTTCAGAAATTACTTGGGAATAGTCAATGTCGACAGCCCTATTTGATGTTGTTTCTGGGACAACATGAGCTCCTCAGTGAGATTCTTAAGGAGAGAGGTGATCCTAGCTCCCCCAGGCATCTTGTAGATGTTGCCAGACATTTCTGGCTAAGGTGAAACGTGCAATCCAACATCAGAAAGTATGCTATGTTGATTATGCAAAACCATGGGAAACCCATGTGCTTCTGACATGACATCTCCAGTGGCTGCATTATGGAAAGAGGTACCATTATCATATTTTCATCTGCCTGTTTCGCTGGCCAAAGCATTAAACCCTTATTATGAAACAATAACTTGTCCAGTACAAAAAAGCTGGATTGAATCTAGAAGACATTTTGTTAGAGAACCTAATGTGATAATGTTCCTTTTATTAAACAACAGGTTGATTGATTGTTTCAAAATAATGATTCTTGAGCAATTTCTTTTGCCCAATTTTTGGGCCAAATTGATAATCACTTTCCAGTTGATCAACTGTTGCAACTTTCAAAATGCATTTCTTTATATCCCATAAAATTGTTATGAAAAATTCTTTAAAAGATGCTATGCTGGTTTTTACAGATGATTCTTCCAATGGAAGAGCTGCTTATGTTGGTAGCGATAAAAGTCATGTAGTACTAACAGATTCTACTTCAGAACAGTTAGTAGAATTGTGAACTGTAGCTAATTTTTCAGCTTTTAATAAGTAGTTCATTTAATATATATATA
>LOEQ01008473.1:54721-66605 GCA_001685075.1 Bramus lutescens | reverse complement strand
CCCACAGGGCAGGGAACCCTGACTGCTCTTTGAACTGGAGAGGGAGGGGGAGGTGGAGCAGGGGGAGGGGAAGGGAAATGGGAGGAGGGGAAGAGGTGTAAAATTTTTTATAAAAAAATATTTGATATGATTTTAGTGTTTGTAAATTAAAAAGATTTGATTTTTAACCTACCATGTGAGCAATACTGAGAATGTCAGGTGTTCAGAGAAATGTGTTTTCTGTTAGTGCTGGTGGTGTGTTCTACGGATGTCTGTCAGGTCCATTTAGTCTATAGTATAATACAAGTTCTTGGTTTCTCTATAGATTTTCTGACTAGATAATTGATCAATTACATTATCTTCTATAATTGCCTACATACTTATTTTAATGGTAGAGTTTGTCAGGGGGTGGATTGAAAGTACTGTCTGATATCACTGTCACTCAACCTGAAGAGCCCCCTTCTTTTAAGACAGGTCTATAAAGAACAATTTCTCTCAGTTTTTATGTATCTTGGAATTTCTTTATTCTGCCTTCATTTTTGACAGGTGAATTTTTCTGGAAAGAGTTTTGGTTGACAATTTTCACTTCTGCTCTTCTGAAGATGTCATCCCACTGCCTCCGACTTCCATTGTTTCTGATGCTACATCTACTGTTAATACAGTCTCACTTGGGCTCCCTTGTCCTTGTCATTTTTGTCTTGCTGCCTTCTGGATTTTTTNCCATGTGAGCAATACTGAGAATGTCAGGTGTTCAGAGAAATGTGTTTTCTGTTAGTGCTGGTGGTGTGTTCTACGGATGTCTGTCAGGTCCATTTAGTCTATAGTATAATACAAGTTCTTGGTTTCTCTATAGATTTTCTGACTAGATAATTGATCAATTACATTATCTTCTATAATTGCCTACATACTTATTTTAATGGTAGAGTTTGTCAGGGGGTGGATTGAAAGTACTGTCTGATATCACTGTCACTCAACCTGAAGAGCCCCCTTCTTTTAAGACAGGTCTATAAAGAACAATTTCTCTCAGTTTTTATGTATCTTGGAATTTCTTTATTCTGCCTTCATTTTTGACAGGTGAATTTTTCTGGAAAGAGTTTTGGTTGACAATTTTCACTTCTGCTCTTCTGAAGATGTCATCCCACTGCCTCCGACTTCCATTGTTTCTGATGCTACATCTACTGTTAATACAGTCTCACTTGGGCTCCCTTGTCCTTGTCATTTTTGTCTTGCTGCCTTCTGGATTTTTTCTTTGTCTTTTGCTATCATTGTTTTTATTATAATTTATCTAGCTATAGATTCAGATACACTTGTCTTATTTGGAGTTTTTTAAGTTTTGTATGTATGGATGAATGTTTTTCATCAGGTTCGGCAAGTTCACTTACTCTTTCTTTGACCAGACTTTCCCCTTACTATTTCTTCTCTTATGTATGCTTTCTTCTTCTTTCTACTCTCTCTTACTGAAGCCCCATGTCGGTTAGTTTGCCGTTCAGTTCCAGAGTTGCTATGTGGTTCTTTTTTTNTCTTTCTTTGACCAGACTTTCCCCTTACTATTTCTTCTCTTATGTATGCTTTCTTCTTCTTTCTACTCTCTCTTACTGAAGCCCCATGTCGGTTAGTTTGCCGTTCAGTTCCAGAGTTGCTATGTGGTTCTTTTTTTATGTTTCTTTACTGATTCTTTATCTGGGGAAATATTGTAAGTATATCAACTTTATCTACACATGGTCCACTGTATTTATTTGAATATACTTTTAAATGTTGGTTCTATTTTCCGGTTTGATTGTTTCTAGTAAGTTTTGCTTAATATCCTGAATTTCAGATAATTTACTATAATATGTCAAGATCCTGATTCCCTCACTTGACCCCATGATTGATGGTATTATTTTACTTGGTCATTTATTTATTCATTTTAATAGATTGGTTGAATTGGTGCTGAAATACACCTCAGACATATTGTGTGACCTCTAGTATCTCTATTCAGACTTTGTCCCTTTTATCTTTTAACCCAGATGCCAAGGTAGAACCTGGGTTAACATAATTAAAAATTTTTGTTCTTGTTAAATTTTGTGATTATTGTTCTTGTTGTTAAATTTTGTGATTAATCCTTCTTAGTAAGGTATTGTTGTTATTGTGTTGCTGTTATGTGCAAATTGGAATATCTTTCTCACTTTAGGGAGATTATGTTCTCCTCCGCCATTAGCCAGGAATTATTCAATCAGTTTTTTTCCCTACAGATAACACTTCTGATAGAACACAACTTTCAGCAGGCATAAGTCCTTAAGACTATCAAATGTGTGTATGGTTTTATTTTTTATTTGGCCTTCTAGGAGTGTGCCCTTGACCTGGCTTCTACCCTCTCTGCCAATTGTTCTATGTGTGTGTNTACAGATAACACTTCTGATAGAACACAACTTTCAGCAGGCATAAGTCCTTAAGACTATCAAATGTGTGTATGGTTTTATTTTTTATTTGGCCTTCTAGGAGTGTGCCCTTGACCTGGCTTCTACCCTCTCTGCCAATTGTTCTATGTGTGTGTGTTGGGAAATATTTTCAAACATTCTTTGTATCCCGCTCTGATTGCTCTTTCTCAGGTGCACACCTTGCTTGTTCTGATTGCTCCTCTTCTTTGTACATACCCTTCCTATACCCTGACTGTGATTCCTGTAAGGTCTGTGTCCACTCTTCTTTTGATTCCTCTGGTTAACTTTTAATTGTTCTGAAATTTTCTTTGCTGTTAATTTTAATCACAAAGCTCTGAGAACTCCCTTATGTGCTTTCCATCAATGCCCTAATTGTTTTCAGCAATGCTTTTTGTTTAACCTGTGGATTTTTCTACAAGTTATTCCAAAGTTAATTCTTTCAAGCAGGGTTGTAGAACTGCTCATCATTCGTACTTATCTCTCCTGCATTTTTCCACTGAGGCAAAGCCATGGTAGGGAAGAATGTACATTTCTCTTTGTTGTGTTTGTCCAGAATATTGTGTCTTTAACTTAAGTAAATAAGAGATCTTAATAACCTGCTCTTCCCAGGCTACTGCGTACCCCACACTTGAACTTGGGGAAAAGGGATGACCCATTTTCCTGCTCATTTCCAATAGGAATTGAGTCCTCTTAGTAGTTTCTATAAGAAATATCTTGGATGTACACCTTGCTAGACCTGGATGGAGGGGGGAGGGCCTTGGACTTCCCACAGGGCGGGGCACCTGACTTCTCTTAGGACTGGAGAGGGAGAGGGAGGAGGAGGGGGAAGTGGGAGGGAAATGGGAGGAGGGGAAGAGGTGGAAATTTTTAATAAATAAATAAATTTTAAGAAAAGATAGGAGCCGTCCTTTTGAAATGAATCATCAAGAAATCTAGTGTTTCTATCTCTTAGTCTTTCTGGGACACAGTGAGCCCAACTTCAAGTACATTTCTTGATGCAAAAACAGAACTGCAAACAAAATTGATATCTTTTCCCTCAAAAAAATAAAAGAAATATCTTGGGTCATATCACAGATGCCATAGACATTTTTTGTTCTTAAAACGACTTAGATTTTCTTGAATGAATCCTTATCTTTGATTTGATGCTTTTAATAAAATCTGGAGAAGCTTAAATAATCATGTATGTGGGATATATTAAATAATTCTCTCCAGTTACATGGTCAGCTGTTGAGGAAAGAGTCCAATTCTGGAAGATGAAGATAGTTAGGTATTTCCTTTCAAGGTAATCTAGCCTTCCACTCCAATGGCTCCTAAACTGCTACTCTATCCATGGCACTCACTCCTGTGCAGGTTCTTTCAGAGTTATTTTCTTAGGAGTGTTTCTGACATTGCTTCAGGGGTGTCTATTTTCCTGACAAATATAATAGTGATTAAGCTCTTTATCTTGTCATTATAAACCATTTCTGAAACTTTTTTCTCTATGATTTATTTTAATTCCATTGCTGTATTCCAAAATTGATGTGTAAACCAATTCAAAAATGCTATCTATCTTGGCTATTCTGCTTTAAGATAGATATTTTGATAGCAAAGTCAAATANAGGAAAGAGTCCAATTCTGGAAGATGAAGATAGTTAGGTATTTCCTTTCAAGGTAATCTAGCCTTCCACTCCAATGGCTCCTAAACTGCTACTCTATCCATGGCACTCACTCCTGTGCAGGTTCTTTCAGAGTTATTTTCTTAGGAGTGTTTCTGACATTGCTTCAGGGGTGTCTATTTTCCTGACAAATATAATAGTGATTAAGCTCTTTATCTTGTCATTATAAACCATTTCTGAAACTTTTTTCTCTATGATTTATTTTAATTCCATTGCTGTATTCCAAAATTGATGTGTAAACCAATTCAAAAATGCTATCTATCTTGGCTATTCTGCTTTAAGATAGATATTTTGATAGCAAAGTCAAATACGATATGTTCACTATGCTTGACAAATGTGCAATCACTATAGATAGTAGATATTTATTAAATATTATTTTAATGCATTCATTACCATTTGGAAACATGGAAATATAAATGTGAGAATTTATTCATGCATGGGACTTTTGTTTAAAACAATAAGTACAAATCATTTCTAAATCCCATTATTCCCTTTGGTTACCTTCATTCTTGTGCCCAAAGACTTCACATCTATTTTTCTTAGAAATAATTTATGCTTGCCAAACTACATCGCTTACCTTTGAGTCTCTCTTAAAACTAANTACCATTTGGAAACATGGAAATATAAATGTGAGAATTTATTCATGCATGGGACTTTTGTTTAAAACAATAAGTACAAATCATTTCTAAATCCCATTATTCCCTTTGGTTACCTTCATTCTTGTGCCCAAAGACTTCACATCTATTTTTCTTAGAAATAATTTATGCTTGCCAAACTACATCGCTTACCTTTGAGTCTCTCTTAAAACTAAAGCAATCTGGCGTGCACCTTCATTGTTCCACAGATAAGCGCTTTGCTGCAGTCATTCCAATCCTCACATTGCTCTACACAGAGAATGCTCTTCTGCTCCCTTAAGAGAAGATTGTGTAGCCTTAGACATAGCAAAGTCTACCTCCCTCTTGAAATGCATCCTCTCTTGAATTCTGTCATACTACGTGTGGTGCCTCTTCTACTGTTCCATGTGTTTCTAGGCCCACTTATTGCTCTTTCTTCTCTGCTTTTCCTGAAGGTCAGTTCACTTTTCAGTTCTCATCAGGTGATGTCACCATTTCCATGTATTCCCCTCCCCTGCACTAACCAAATCGTTCATTTCCTACACATCTCACTCTATGTTTTCTAGCTCAATGGTAACATTTTTCCACAGCCATCTGGTAGACCTCAGCCCTTTAATAAGCAAAACATATGGGGAACTCACTGTAAAATGGCATATTCTAGCAAAGTCATTCTTCTCTAGTTTGTTGGAAATGCTCAAGATAATTTGAAGCTCGTGTAATTAAATTATATATGCCTTAGCTGAAATCATTTAGTGGTTTTAGCATGTCACATCATAGTCTCTGCTTCTAATCCAAACTTGAGGTTTGATTGTGCCAATAACCATTTAATTAAAACAGTCCAACCCGTCTTCTGGCTTCTCACTTTCTTGAATGAGTTCTCTGCCATTCTCACTTCTTCAAGTCCACATCATGACCAATTGAACTACTTTTGGGACATCAACCGACTCTCTTTCTTTCACCCTCTCTCCTCCACCTTCTACTTACAGCTCACTATAATAACTCCAGTGAAACGGTGTCTCCCTCCTCTGAAGATCTCTAGCTGCATGTGTACCTTTATTTGTTCATCATCCTTCACTCTTATCCTGTGACACAATGTAATAATCAAACACTTGGAAGCCCCATCAGTTCCTGCATTCTCCTTTAAGCTGTTAGCACTAACTTTATAAAAATAATAAAACCTGGGTAAATCTTACCAAAATTGATTTTTTGCTAGTATTTATGCAAAAAAGTATTGCTCTTCCCTTCTTTCCCCAGACCTCCCCATATTCATTCTCAACCCTTATCTTCAGCTGATAATTTCTCATAATTGTTTGAGAGGAAACAAAAGCAGTTAGGAAGGAGCAACCTTATAAAATTGCTACTAAATATATCACTCTATTGGGTATTTTTAACTTCATTCTTCTTTTTGGTATCCTGCTTTCTTATTCCCTAAAATCAAAACGTTTTACATAATAGCAAACTGTTTTATCATTTTCATACTGATGTGAGAATATAATGGAAATTCCTTACTTAAACCCACTCACTTTCACACTCTTGCTAGCATTCGAATTCCTGCTCAATTTCGTGAGTATGTCAACTCCCATTGCCCCACTCACCTGGTCACTNAGCCTTAGACATAGCAAAGTCTACCTCCCTCTTGAAATGCATCCTCTCTTGAATTCTGTCATACTACGTGTGGTGCCTCTTCTACTGTTCCATGTGTTTCTAGGCCCACTTATTGCTCTTTCTTCTCTGCTTTTCCTGAAGGTCAGTTCACTTTTCAGTTCTCATCAGGTGATGTCACCATTTCCATGTATTCCCCTCCCCTGCACTAACCAAATCGTTCATTTCCTACACATCTCACTCTATGTTTTCTAGCTCAATGGTAACATTTTTCCACAGCCATCTGGTAGACCTCAGCCCTTTAATAAGCAAAACATATGGGGAACTCACTGTAAAATGGCATATTCTAGCAAAGTCATTCTTCTCTAGTTTGTTGGAAATGCTCAAGATAATTTGAAGCTCGTGTAATTAAATTATATATGCCTTAGCTGAAATCATTTAGTGGTTTTAGCATGTCACATCATAGTCTCTGCTTCTAATCCAAACTTGAGGTTTGATTGTGCCAATAACCATTTAATTAAAACAGTCCAACCCGTCTTCTGGCTTCTCACTTTCTTGAATGAGTTCTCTGCCATTCTCACTTCTTCAAGTCCACATCATGACCAATTGAACTACTTTTGGGACATCAACCGACTCTCTTTCTTTCACCCTCTCTCCTCCACCTTCTACTTACAGCTCACTATAATAACTCCAGTGAAACGGTGTCTCCCTCCTCTGAAGATCTCTAGCTGCATGTGTACCTTTATTTGTTCATCATCCTTCACTCTTATCCTGTGACACAATGTAATAATCAAACACTTGGAAGCCCCATCAGTTCCTGCATTCTCCTTTAAGCTGTTAGCACTAACTTTATAAAAATAATAAAACCTGGGTAAATCTTACCAAAATTGATTTTTTGCTAGTATTTATGCAAAAAAGTATTGCTCTTCCCTTCTTTCCCCAGACCTCCCCATATTCATTCTCAACCCTTATCTTCAGCTGATAATTTCTCATAATTGTTTGAGAGGAAACAAAAGCAGTTAGGAAGGAGCAACCTTATAAAATTGCTACTAAATATATCACTCTATTGGGTATTTTTAACTTCATTCTTCTTTTTGGTATCCTGCTTTCTTATTCCCTAAAATCAAAACGTTTTACATAATAGCAAACTGTTTTATCATTTTCATACTGATGTGAGAATATAATGGAAATTCCTTACTTAAACCCACTCACTTTCACACTCTTGCTAGCATTCGAATTCCTGCTCAATTTCGTGAGTATGTCAACTCCCATTGCCCCACTCACCTGGTCACTCGGACAGCTCAGGGCATTTGTTTCTAGAATGTACATAGTTTACTCACACTTTAGAGCAGTGGTCTTCACCTTCCTAATGCTGCGACCCTTTTATACAGTTTCTCTCTCATGTTATGCTGACCCCAAACCATAAAACTGCTCCATTGCTGCTTCATAACTGCAATTTTGATACTGTTAGGATTCATAATGTAAGTATCAAATCCATGACCCTTATGGGGGTCACAACCCATAGACTGAGAATCACTNTAATGCTGCGACCCTTTTATACAGTTTCTCTCTCATGTTATGCTGACCCCAAACCATAAAACTGCTCCATTGCTGCTTCATAACTGCAATTTTGATACTGTTAGGATTCATAATGTAAGTATCAAATCCATGACCCTTATGGGGGTCACAACCCATAGACTGAGAATCACTGCCTTAGAACTTCTGGCCTATTTCCTTTGCCAGGTATGCAGAGTTCCTAGGTATTCATAAGACTGTGTCCTCCTCCCTAATCACTCCATATAACATCTTCTTAGAAAGATTGCTGAAGCATTTCTATACCTCCATAATTTCTCATCTATCCCCCATCACTGTTAATCACATCCTTATCATCTCCTTCCTATCAACTTAGAGCTTCCCCTAAAGTTTCTTGTAGACAGAGGTCCTGAGCAGAGTCACCTCTTACTGATAGCGCCAGGTTCCTTAGCTGCACCCAGTCCTATATCAAATCTGGACCTTGGGCAGTACACCAAGACACTAAACAGGAATTTAAGTGCCTGAACTACACCCTAAGCTGAACTCTGAGGGAAGGGACAGTTCTCCCTTCCTTCAACTTCCAGTCAGGAGCCGACTGGATGACCACAGATGTAAGAGCACTTTGACAGGTTGAGAGTTGGAGCAACACATTTGAGGCTGCTAGAAAACATTTTTCTCTGGGGCTGAAGAGATGGCTCAGTGGTTAAGTGCATTGCCTGCTCTTCTAAGGGTCCTGAGTTCAATTCCCAGCAATCACATGGTGGCTCACAATCAGCTGTAATGAGGTCTGGCGCCCTCTTCTGGCCTTCAGGCATACACGCAGATAAAATATTGTATACATAATAAATAAATAAATATTTTAAAACAAGAAAACATTTTATCTAATAACCTCAATATAGTTTGACTAAGCTGAGTGCTCCCCTTGGAATTTTCAGTACCCAAGGCATTGATAGCGGTGTTATGGGTCTCAGTTGAAACACCTGATTGTGTAGGCTTACTTCAACTGTTCATTCAGCTTGATGTCCTCTTTATTTTTTTTTCTGCTCACTTATAATTTATGTGGTCTTTGTATGATGTGTGCATGTGTGTGTGTGTGTGTGTGTGTGTGTGTGTGTGTGTGTACATTGTTGGGTGCGTTTGCAGGCCAGGTAATGACATCTGGTGTTGTTCTTTGTTGCTCTTTCCCTTATTCCCTTGAGCCCAGGTCTTCTGGAAGCTGAAATTTTGTTTTGGTTAATCCGACTGACTAACAGTCTTTGGCTCTCCTGTGCCCTCCACAGTGGATCTTCTCTTTTGTTTTATCTCTTATAATTGTCGCAAGTTTCCATAATTTGGAAAGAGGAAGGATGTAGTACCTCACTCTATTTTACACATATTTATTGTTTTGAAACTAATGTATTTTGTAATAAATAACTAATTCAAACAGTACAACTATTTTAAAAATGAAAATAGACTTCTTCCCTCTCACTGCACAGACATAACACCCCAGGAAATGCCTGGTTTGTCTCATTGCCTTCACAACACAGAAACTCACAGTACTTTTCCTTGCTGACATTGTGTTGCTGACTACATCATGTGCATGGTTGTGTCTTAGAACAGATTCCCTTTTGTGGTTCTACAGAGTGCTGCATTCTTGAAAAGCACTGCAGGTGATGTCACTAGCTGCCTTCTGACTGACATTGGGTCTGAATTCATATTGTATGCACTTATCCTGGTTGTTGATCATGGATCAATTTCTTTCAATTGAGCTGTCAAGATCTTCTGTGAAGGATCCAGAGTAGATTTAGTGAGGAGACTGTGCTGGATCAACTTGAAACCTGTGGCATCAGTGAGTCTCTGTCTGAATAAAATTCATGGAAGGACAAGTAAGTGCATACCCACTACTCCCCCTGTAGGAAAAAGGTTTTGAAAGGCAGCAGTCTTTTCCCTGGCCATTCTGGGTCCAGAAGTGTGTGTGTGTGAGTGTGTGTGTATGTGTATATGTGTGTGAGTGTGTGTGTGTATGTTGTGTGGTGCATTTCTGTTTATCTGTGTCTGTGTGGAATTCTTTGCATGTTTGTGTGTGTCTCTGTGTGTATCTGCTTCCTATGGTTTGTACAATAGTGTCCTTTTGTGTGTGTGGCTGAATGTTGTTGTGCATGTCCATATTTCTCATATCTGTAGGATTAAGTGCTCGAGTGGGTGTTTGTGAGCATGGATGCTTATATGTGCAAATATGTATTTGTGTGCATCGATGTGTTTCTGCATAGATGTATATTCACGTGCTCATGAAACAGCTTTAATGATGATGGAGTCAAATTTTATTGAGAAAGTACTGTGCCTGCTCACTTTGTGTCCATCAAATATTGTATGCTGATGCCTACCTTTCTGCATGTCCACCAAGCTCTTGAGAATAAAAGGACACAAAAACTATTATAATTCAAAAGTTTTTCAGTATTTGCAGAGGGATAACATTTATCTGCAAAAAAAGACTTTGGAGCAAACCAAAGGAATGTGATACAGGAAGGTGAGGAGGAGGCCACTGTGGTAAATCAAGGTGTCTGAGAGGCAGGATAGGCTTGCTGAGGGTTTGTGTCCCTTCTCTGCACTGGGTGAATGGTGACTGTACACCTAATGGCCAGATAGCTGACTGTGTCTTCTCTCTCCCCTCCTTTGTCCTCATCCACATGGCCTCCCCTCATTTTCTTTCCACCTTTGCTTAGCCATGGTACAATTAACCTTGGCCATGGAGCTTGGACTGGATTTTATTTGTTGAGAGATTCTGACTTGCAGAATCTCTAGCTGCAGTTTAGTCCAGCAGAGGTTCCATAACCATTCTGTGGTATGAGAATGGAGCTATCTCAGTACACCCCACTTAGGCTCATGATGGTCTAAAGCACTCACTCTCCGCTATATCTTTAGAACTCAGTTATTGCTTTTATTCAAAATGGTTCATTCTGAGTTAAAAAACAGCCTCATGGAGGGTTGGGAGAAATGAGGACCCTCAGAGATTTCTGATGGTATAAAGTAATGTAACACAGTGAAAAGTCACATACAATTCTTCAGAAAGTTAGACTGCAGTTCCCAAGTGATCCAGTGATTCTGGAACACGAAATAGGTTGCAGACAGAAATGTCTGTCCCACAGTCATTCAGTCTCCACAAAACACACGGAGGCATATATTAATTATAAACTGGTTTTCCTATTAGTTCAGGCTTATTATCAATGAGCCCTTACTACTTAAATTACCCCATAATTCTTTTGTATATTTTAGCCAAGTGGCTTGGTACCTTGCTCAGTGAAGCATTCTCATCTTGCTTCCTCTGCATATGGCTGGTGACTGCAGACTTATTCCTCTTCCCAGAATTCTCTGAATCTGGTCGTTCTGCCTATACTTCCTGCTTAGTTACTGGGCCAATCAGCATTTTATTAAACCAATGCAAGTGACAAATCTTTACAGGGTACAAGATCATTATCCCACAGCACTTTTCCTTTTTTTCTTTTGAAAACAAGAGCACAGAATCTAGTCTCCTTTGTTTTTTTTTCCTGATCATTATCCATAACAACTTGAAACCAACACTCTAAACAAAGACAAACATCCATAAATCATTTCTTTCAGAATGTGGGCTTAGATTTTTAGGCTACTTCCTGCTCATTAGGGGTACTGACAATGTTATAAGGACCAAAAGAAAATTTAGGATTATGATCAGTCCTAACTGAAATATTCAGTGTGCCTGAATCATCTCAGCCAGCAGTCTTAAGGCTGTTCTGGATGTAAAACTCAGTGAAAACTACAACAGAGGTTCTGAAATGTTGGATCATCTGTGCAATTGGTTCCCATTGAAGATTTTTCAGGGGGTCTTCCTTGATCAAACCTTATTTTTCTTAACCCAGAATGAATCCATAGCCTCTCCTTCCCTATGGAATAAAAATGAAACCACTTCTCCAAAGTAACATATCTTTTTATTTAAATTTTGAAGTCAAGGCATTTTCAAAATATATAAGGTAGGCTAATCCAGCAGCATTTATAATTTATAATCAAATGTCTTTTAGCAGCTCTTGCTCCTTCCTCCTCAGTCCAACAATTCAAAGACAACACAGTAACA
>LOEQ01008473.1:6775-17576 GCA_001685075.1 Bramus lutescens | reverse complement strand
TAGATAGATAGATAGATAGATAGATAGATAGATAGATAGATAGATGAATGATAAATGAATATAAATAGATATTATATAGATACACAAAATACAAATTTATACAAGTAATATTGATGAGAAAAAATTGCAGCGATAACTAATTTACCTGCGTCACACTGTTTTTAAAGCCTTCGAGTTCATATTTAGATTCCCTAGGAACACTTAATGTTGACTGATTTCAAATTCTTCATCGTAACATTGATGGTATAGTGATGACCATAGCTGCCTTCCAAATTCTTCATGATACTGCCTTTCCCCACCTCTGAACTCAGTTTTCGATTTTCCATAAAAACAGCTATCATTTATTCTCTTCATGTTTTGTTTTAAGGGAGACCTGAAATTAAATATGCTTGTAGTAATATTCATTGTGGTATTTGAATGAACATGGACCCCATAGGCTCAGATATTTGGATTCTTGCTTGGTCTCCACTTGGCGGAAATATTTGGGAAGGATTAAGAAGTATGACCTTGTTAGAAGTGTGTCCCTCAGGGTGGGCTTTGAAACTTCAAAGTTTTGCATCAATCCAGTTCTCTCACTCTGCCTCATGCTTGTGGCTCAAGATTTAAGCTCTCAGCTACAGCCCTATCATCATGCCTTCATCCCTGATGTCATACTCTTTTCCACGGTCTTCTAACCTTCTGGAACTATGAGCCTCAAATTTAACATTTTCTTCTATATTTTGAATTAGGCATAGTATTTTGCCAGTAGAAAAACAACTAAGGCATTTATTCTTCAGAAAATAAAATGTTAATTTTTGTAACTGAGTTTTCCATCACACTAATATATCAATACCCTTATTGACTTAATAAAGTTGTCTTACCTCCATATTTGCCCATTTAGTTCTTGTGCCATTATTTCTCACTTTAGTCTTTCACAAGTATACACTTAATGTACCCTCAGAAAATAATAAACAAAGAATATTTTATTAATTGGTAAGTTTGCTTAAAAGTAACTCTGGTGAAGAATATTTTAAAAGCCATTTTGAAATAATTCAGCCATGGTGCAAAT
Organism: Bramus lutescens; assembly: GCA_001685075.1. Lineage (NCBI taxonomy): Eukaryota > Metazoa > Chordata > Mammalia > Rodentia > Cricetidae > Bramus > Bramus lutescens. The sequence continues at coordinate 16,528 of LOEQ01008473.1, read as the reverse complement.
TGAAAATCATCTTTTCTATACTATCATAGGTATTCTTCAGTTAAATCAAACCATTTGAATTTAACTACTTTTAGAAGTTACTACTTATGAACAAGCTTATAAAATAACTAGAAATTAAATGTTATCTCCCTAAAATATTGAAAGTACCTAAGCATGGTGGTGCATGCATTTATCCCAGCACTTAAGAGGCAGAAGCAGGCAAATCTCTGAGTTTGAGACAAACCTGCTCTAAAGAGCAAGTTCCAGGACAGCCAGGGCTACACAAAGAAACCATGTCTCAAATAATTCCACAGTATTGCTAGCTCCTTGAGATGCTATCACACAGCAGCAGTCTGCACAATACCAGAATGTGACTGAGCAAGAGGTCTAAAGCCTGTTATCTCTGTTTTTGTGGATTGTTAGTACTTCAACCTATCCTGTTAAGTATATTACATCATCAATTTAAAAAGCCCCATTAGAGCAGTATAGCATCTAGTTAATCCAATAATAAAAAGTAATATATTCATGCATCACAAAAATGTGAATCATCAATGTGTGAGAGAAACATGTTGAATAAGCTAATCACTAATTTATTTATACTGGCTTTTACTATTATTCATTGCATGGTATATGTATACATTCATGTGTATGTGCGCTTGTGCATATGTGTACACACGTACGTGTAGGTCAGAAGTTAATGTCAGATATCTTTCTCAATCATTCTTCATATTAGTTCATGAGTCAGGGTTTCTCTGCTCCTAGAGCTCACTAATTCGCCTAGACTGAGTGGCCAATGATCTCTAGGTATTCTCCCTGCTCTGTATCCCTAGTACTGGCATTGCAGATGTACGGCACAACAGCGAATATTTCAGAAGAGTTCTAGGTAACAAATTTGAGCCCTCACGCTCTTATGACAAGCACTTTTCTAATTAAACTATCCACCTAATTTTATAGAAATTTTTATTTCATTCCACTCGAGAATAAAAGAGTTGGTGAAGTCTGTGCTCTCTAGCATACATAAGACCTCTAATTGATCCCAAGCAATGAAAATTAATCAAAAACTACAACTGTTTACATTCTAGGAAAAAAACTGGGTTCAGGAAGATGACCATTTTATATCCTTGTAGTATACTTTAAATTAATGTGAACTAACCTGGCTAAAACTTAATCCCCTCTTAAAAGTTCATACATTTCTAGTCAATAATTACATTGTAGTATTCAGTCAAAATAAATAGTACAGAAATATAAAATATGCAAATTATGTTTTTGAAGTATTAATAGCAACAGAAACATGAAAATCATTGTAAAATTATATTCTTATTTTAGAAGAATAGAATAGTATTTTAATTATTAGAATTATTGTAGCTAAAAACAGACAGTATTACCAAAATATTTTTTTATTATTCTAAAACTTCATTTTATGAGTATGGTGTTTTGACTCCATGCATATCTGTTTATCACATGCATGCCTGGTGCCAATGGAGGCAGAAGAGAGCATCTGATCCCCAGGAACTAGATATACAGATGGTGAGCAGTCATGTAGATGGTGGGAATCAAACCTGGAAGAGTAGCCAGTGCTCTTAACTGTTGAGCCATCTCTCCAGCCTCTATTTGCAGTACAATTTTTGAGTCAGGGTCTCACCATGTAGTTCTGACTATCCTAGAACTTGCTGTGTAGACTAGACTGGCCTGGAACTTTGGTGCCTGTGTCCCAAAGTCTAGAATTGAAGGTATACACCACAATGCTACTCTATTTCCAAGATATTTAAATTCCATAAGACTAAAAGGCTTTCTTCCATGTAAGACTCTAGAAGCTGGGTCAATAATTACAAAATGTCCCTTACCACTCTGCAACATCATGTTAAAGTTTAAAACTTCTTCAACTTAGCTGTTGTACCTCAAATTACAGAGCTCTTCTCTTTGCTCTAGGTGTGAAGACAGTTTTGCAATTTTGGAGAGCTCTTTGTGTATTCCACTATCCTTAGTTTCTCAATTTCTCCTGTAAGTATATCACCATAACTACCTTTAATTTCTAGGAGTCTTTTATATAAATGTAATTCATTCCATAATCCCAATAGGCAACCAGCATCCATCTGTATCTAGCAAAAAATATAGAAATAAAATATCTGAGCATTTTTTTATACATGGTGGTCTATACAGTTTGACATCCCTTAATACATGTGCTGAACTAATGACTCCTGCATGTGGACAGTGTGGAACATGTGTCTTTATTTTTTTACTCTTCAGATAGACTGGATGAGATCCTGCTTATGTTAAGCTTCACTTATTCTGCAGAGAACAAGTAAAACAACCCTTATAAAACCAGATAAATACTATAAGAAAACAGAAGGCCATCTGCAGTGGGCCCAAGGAAGACTGTCTTAAGAGATGGCCACACTAAGAAATCGATGATGAACAGGATTCAGGCTGAATGTGAAGAGAAGTCTAGCAAATTATAGTATTTGCTGAGACTCCATTGCACTCTGCTTTCATCCAAGATGGAGTAAGAGGTAACAACTTATATTTTTACCTGAAATCATCACCGAGGCCAAAACAGATGAGATTCTTTTGTCAACAATATATAAGGTAAAGGATTATCAGCAATGATGGTCATTGTTTCAAACCTCCCAAAGGGAAGAGGTTAAATTGGAACCAGAGAGATTGGGTTAAACTGCAACCAGAGAGATTGGGCAGCCTACTGAGACCCTGTTGTTGGAAACTGTTCATTTCCCAGCTGCCCATACCCAAAATAATCATACAGAACTGTATTAATTAAAACACTACTTGGCCTATTAGCCTAGGCATATTCCTGACTAACTCTTAAATCTTAAATTAACCCATTTATATTAATCTGTGTATTGCCACGTGGCAGCGGCTTACCAGGTGAAATCCCAGCATCTGTTTCCTTTGGCAGCTACATGGCTTTTCCTTGACTCCACCTACTCTCTCCTCCTCTAACTGCTTGGAATTCCCACCTTGCCCTATTCTGCATTACAATAGGCCCAAAGCATCTTCTTTATTAACCAATGGTATTCACAGCATACAGAGGGGAATCCCACATCAAGACCCTCTCTGAAACTAAAAAGTAGAGGTATAGCTCAGTATTTGCTTAGCAGGTATAAGGCCAAAGGTTTAATCCCTAGAATTTAAAGAAATCAAATATTTTCAGGGTTTCAACAAAAGTGATAAACATCTAACTAGCCTTTATGAAAATCTCTATGTCACAGATGAAGAGCAAGTAATAGTGGTTGTGAGATCTCAGAGACAAATAAAAAATAATGGATAGAAAGAGTGCAACTAGATGGGAGGAATCTCCACTAAGATAGCATAGCACACAGAACAATAAGCTCACTATGAATGACAATAGTTGACTGATGATTTCAGAAAAGTGAAGTGGATGATGGTGCCTTGACAACAAAGAAACAGTAAATATGTGAGGCTATGGGTATGACAACCACCCTAATTTGGTCATTCTATTTTGATCATCCATATTATACAAATACATGGAGATGTCACACTGAATGGTGTGATACACATAGTCAGTCTATAAAGATCTACACACTGAAAACTACAAATATCACTGAGAAATTAAAATATATCATATATAAGTAATTATATATTTTATCTAGAGTAAAATGATTAATTATTTAGATGTTAATTCTCCACATTCTAATTCCCTGAAAGCCATGATCCTATTTTTAATCTTTCTTATCTACATTTATTTATATAATAGTGTGTGCATATATGTATAGTTGCATATGTGTCATGGGGCATGTGTAGATGTCAGAGGACAACTTATGGGAGTTGGTTTTCTCTTTCTAGCTCCAAGCTTTATCAAACTCAGGATTACAATCAAGCTTTGTGATAAGTGTCTGCACCCACTATCTTAGTTTCTCTTCTATTGTTGTGATGAGACACAGTGACAAAGCCAACTTGTAAAAGAAACCATTTAATTTAGGGCTCACAGTTCCATGACCATCATCATGATGCACATGACAGCAGGCAGGCACATGCTGGAGCAGTAACAGAAAGCTTACATCTTGATATACAAGCAGGTGTCAGAGAGAACTGAGAGTGATGTGGACTTTGGAAGCCTCAAAGACACACCTTCTACAAAACAAAGTCACACTCCTAATCCTTCCCAAACAATTGCACCAACTAGGGACCAAGCATTAAAATATTTGAGTCTATGTGGGCCATTCTCATTCAAACCACTACACCTGCATAGCCAAAAGACTCAGAATTGTTTGGAGGTTGTTTGTTTGTTTTATTTTTGGTTTTGTTTATTTGGTTTATTTTGTTTTGTTGTTGTTGTTTGGGCTTTTTTTTTTATAGACAGGGTTTCTCTGTACAGCCCTGACTGTACTAGAACTAGCTCTGTAGACCAGGCTGGCCTCAGACTCACAGAGTTCTGCCTGTCTCTACCTCCCAAATGCTGGGATTAAAGGCGAGACCCCCTATCACCCTGTTTCAATTGAAATTGCTTATAATATTCCTGTGAAAGCCTGACAATGTAGCTAAGTGGAAGAGCATTTACCAATGCATAAATTCTGGGTTTAACCTCCAGCACTACAAACAAACAATAACAATAAACAAATCAGGGAAATTTAGCAAATCTACAATAGCCAAAATGGTCTCTAAATCCAGAAGAGTTAGAAGGTGGCTAGGATTGTTTCATATACTACAAATCTACAAGAGCCAAGAGAATGATGCTAGTATAAAGTCACAAAAAATTAACTACAATATAAAAGAAAGACTAGGCCAACAAAAATAACGATGTTTCTTGTTTATTAAAATCTAATTAAAGTACAATAGGAGATTATAGCACCTTAAATACATTCAGGAAAATGTCAGAAGGAAATCAATCGTTTCTGATGATATAAGTAATATACACTAATAAAAATGACATGTCAGAGACTGAGGTATGGATATGTGGGATTAAAACAGTGCTATCAAGCAGGCAGAACACCTTATGATGGATCACTATAGTCAAAAAGAAGGGATTAAAATTTAAGCCCAAAACAAAGGGAAAGTGATATTACTGTGCACAAGAACAGACCACAAGATATAGAACAATACCCACTTTAAGAGTTTGTATTAATAAAGAGAAAGGAAAGAAGGGGGTGCAAAGGCCTTCTGAAAGAAATGTGTTGAAAGAGTATGGGGTGGGTGTGTCTGCTTTTTAAAAGTAGTTCAGCACATGCGTATAGGGGCTCACATAACCATGCCACGCATGCATATAGATTTGGTGACCACACTGTGCATCACATAGACTAAGGCTCCATGGTGACAAGGCAATTTGCCTGAATGCTGACGGTGCATGTGTTGCTGTGGGACCCAGAAATGCTAACACCTGGGGTGACTAAGCATTCTGCCTGAACATTGATGACTGTGGGACCCCCCAACAAGAAGGAAATGACAATAGAAAGTCATCATAAAAAATATAAGTGATAAGGAATGTATTCTGAATATACATTGAATTTTTGAAATGAAATAAAAAGCAACTTAAAGATATAGAAATGAATACTTTACATTAGTATTGATTTTGGTTTATTAATATAGTTTTAAGGTCAATTTCATTATACTATATGTATATTTCTACTCTTGTTTAAGGTTTCATGGTTATGCAACTCATTTAAAAATGTAATGTGTAGTTAAGTATTGGGAGCATTTATCATAAGCTATTGTGGGCCAAGATGCAATTACAGCTTATAGCAATTCATAATTCAGTTGTCAACCCACCTGAGAAATTATTCTCATATGGAGGAACCTTGCCTGGCAAAGTCAGAAGGGCCACTGAGTTTGAAAACTATTGCTTTTATCTGTAATTTCTCTTGTGCAATAACAGCTATGATATCTCCACATTACCATACATTTTCAAGTAATATGTACATGTAATCTAATGATTATATCTCCATCTTACAGGAACACATATTTGCGTATGGGTAAAAGGATGACTTATCTCTAGACTATGTTCTCCACATTATGGGGAGAATCTTAGAAGCCTGTTCTCTATCATTAGCCTTACTGATAGAGCAAGTTGGCCAGACATGCATCCTTCTGGACAGACCACAAACAGAACTTTCACAGATTTTACTTATGAAATTGTAGGTGTCTGGCCTTGTAAGACCTTCAGAGGATTTATGATAAATTAGAGCAGTATTGCAGGTGTCTATCCTTGTCCTATCTTAGTCCTTAAAGAGACCAATAGCACCCAACTGACCAACCATATCCAGGTATTATTTATCACACTTAAAAATGTAAAATAATGCATTTATTTTCTGACTTGTCCTTATATCTCTCAATGGTTTAGTTTTCTCCCTTTGTAACCTCTAGTGGCCCCTTGAAAAGATGGCCAGGACCTCCTCACAACTGCAGTTGTGGTTAGCTACAAACTAGCTGTTAAGTTTTGCTACATCTCTTCAAAGAATGCCTGTGTCCCTGGGAATTTTCTTATAGATTTTTTATTACTAAAAAGTTGCAAATGAATGGACATATTTATGCTTGGGAATTTCTAGTAGTGGGAAATATAAATTGAGAAGAAATAATATAGAGAAGAAGAAAAAACAGCATGGAGTAATTAGAACAAGAACAATTTGGAACAGAAATTTGTAACAGAGAATTGGAATTAAAATTGAGACAGAATTAGAGCTAAGAAATTACAGACAATTAGGACAGAAGAATTAGAGTAAAGGCAGTAGAATAAAGAGAGGAGAAATAAAGAGCATATAAATAGAAAGAACATGTGAGAGAAGATTCTTTTCCTATAGTCATCAGACTTTAGTTCCTACACTTATTGTGGCTTCTCTTTTTGAACCCTAAGTGACAGTCTTCTAGGCAGGCCCTTGAAGGTCTTCAATAGTTAAGAAATACGTATTAATAGTCATCTACAGTAGTCAAACTTACAGTTGTGTAATCTAGGTTTTCTAGATATGCGGAGATATATTTCAGAGTATATTTCAGATGTATAGGTAATCATCAAACACTTCAATGACCTACAGAATATGGCATTTAAAATGTTTTTTAAAACTTAAGACTTTTTTGACAGTGAGGTATATCTGCTCTTGGCAGCACCAATTGCATTTTTGTATATTGATACAAATTTAGGGTTATTTTTGTTATAGTGCACTGTATGAGTCTATTTCTTGTTTAAGGTATTGTACCTATGTAGCTCATTTAAAATGTAATATAAAGTTCTAGTCCTTGAAAGCTATTTACCATAATAAAGGAATACAGGTTAGTAGTTAGTCATCTATAATAAACTTATACTCAAAAAATGTCTTTACATAACAAAAGATTTTTTTCTCTTGACATTGTATTGTGTATTTTAACATATATTTTTATAACAGATTACACTGCCTTTTGAAATTTTTCTTGTTGTTTAAAAAAGGGTCTCCGATGTAGCCCAAGTTGACCTGGAACTCCCTGTGTAAATCATAGAATCTACCTCCCTCTCCCTCCTGACAGCTTGGATTAAAGGCATTTGCCACAACATCAGGATAAAAATTTTTTCTTAATAAAACTATATTTCCATAGTTTTGCAATTACTTAAAACTTGTAGTTTACCTTCTTTTGGTAGAAAAATTAACTTATTGCAAAATCTTATAAGTTAACATTGAAATTCATAAAAATCAAAAAATAATAATAACTTGATCAGCTATATAACAATGTAACCTTTGAAGGTGTGTTGTAAAAACACTAGATTTTTAAAACTGTACAATTGTCATTTTAAAAAAGAGACATTTTCAAGCTGAAGCAGGGGAAAACACTACACACCATTGATAATGCAAAAGACAAGCACGGAAGGTCTTGTGGTACACTTGCTCATTTTCTGGCTCTTATTTCATTTCTACTTGCTGGATGACTCAGCAGTTTGCTGGCAGAGATGGTCAGCTGCATCTCCATCTGAGCAACCTGAGAGCTGAGCTATTCTGTATTGCAGAGCCTCTGCTTGCATACCTTTGCATCTTCTAGGTTAGAGATTTCTGCTCTTCTGCAATGATAGTTGAGGTTGCTGTGGAACAGAGGTTGAGGTGGTTGCTGATCTGGGGTCTCTGCTTTCATTTGTAATATGTCGTTTGTAAGGAGGGCCCTAACAGCTGTTGCTGTGGTCTATAGCCCATGCATGTGCTGTAGGAATTCCTAACGCCAGTAGCCTTTAAGTTACCCACCCGCTTGGGCATGGCCTCTTATACTATAAATGCCAATGTAAAGCATGCATCCGGCCTCATTTCTGGCTGTGGGATTCAGTTGCTGTTGCCCGTTCCAGCAGAGGATTGTGATCTTTGAGTCTACCCCTAAATAAAAAACCTTCTATTATACTCAATTCTGAGCTAGTATGGGATTTCTTTTAAGCTTCCTTCTTCATGCATGTTCTGTATCAGTGGCTTGACTTGTTATTTGCACCCTGGTTGTCAGCAGCCTCCATCTCTATTCCCTGCACAGGTTGATTCCAATAAGGTTACATGTTTAATAAAGCAAGAACATTTGTATCTGCCAGCATGTTTGGCCCAACCTCATTAGTACTTACCAATTCACTCTTTTCCCAATTTCACTATTATAACTTTTCAGATAAATTGTGTGGAAGAGTCATGTGACTTGGGTATATCTACAATTGTCTTAGTTAGGGCTACTATTATTGTAATGAAACACCATGACCAAAAGAAGTTGGGAAGGAGAGGGTTTATCTAGCTTATGCTTCCACATCACTGTCTTAGTTCGGGTTTCTATTGCTGTGAAGAGACACCACAACAATGGCAGCCATTTTTTAAATTTTTATTCATCTTTACATACCAACCCAGTTCCCCCTCTCTTCCCTGATTCCGCTACCCTCTTCTCCTCCAACCCATTCCTCATCCACTCCTCCGAAAGGGTAAGGCCTCCAATGGAGAGTCAACAAAACCAACAATGGCAACTTTTATAAAGGAAACATTTCATTGGAGTGGCTTGCTTACAGTTCAGAGGTTCGGCCCATTATTATTATAGTGGGACATGGTAATGTGCAGGCAGACATGGTGCCGGAGAAGTAGCTAAGAGCCTTACATCTTGAGATGCATGCAATAGGAAGTAGTCTGTGACACTGAGTGGTATCTTGAGCATATATAAGACCTCAAAGCCTGCCTCCACAGTGACACACTTCCTCCAACAAGATTACACCTACTCCAACAAAGCCATACTTTCTAATAGTGCCACAACATTTGGGGCCTATTTTCTTTCAGACCTCCACACTGTTCATCATTGAAGTAATTCAGGACAGAAAGTCAAACAGGACAGGAACTTGTAGGAAGAAGCTGATGCAGAGGCCACAAAGGGATTCTGCTTGCTATGTCTACTTTCTGGTTTACTATGTCTTCCTCATCCCGTTTTCTTATAAAAATCAGAACTACCAGCAGTCCAGAGGTAGCCCCACCTATAGGCATTTTCTCAGTTGAGCATCCCATATCTCAAATGACCCTAGCTGTGTGAAGTTGGTATAAAACTAGCCAGCATAACAATAGTTCCTATATGTTACTATCTTGAACTGGAATAGCCTCCAAACCCCTTTCTCCTTCAACAATATCAACTACATCTCCTGAAAGGCAAAGAAAGTTCCTGGTTCCTCTTATTGGCAGTCTGGCACAGTAGTGTATTATCAAAGATACCATTTCTCTTGATGAAACTTTATCCTTTCCTTACACTGAAACATCTAATTACAAAACTCCCTACTATGACCTCCTTGTCGTGCTGGCAGGCAAAAGCTATAGGAGACCATCCAAGCCTCCACTCCCTCCAGGA
>LOEQ01008472.1:106413-124270 GCA_001685075.1 Bramus lutescens | reverse complement strand
GGCAGAAACCCCAACAAGCAGGCCCCTTCATGTTACAATGAGTCTCTCCAAACTGTGTAGAAGTCCCTCTCACCATTTTGCTCATGTGTCTCTCTACAATGTTAGACTATTTTGAAAAACAATTAATTCAAAAGGCACATCAGTTTCAATAGCAGCTGTTTTTCATGTATTTCTTATTTCCATGATAATGGAGGGCAAACTAGAATTTCTTTTATGCCAATCTTAAGCATTAATTAACTCTCTGATCACATATCAAAGTGCATGTGTGTGTTGCACATGATGAATATTTAGTTTTAGGTAGTGTAGAGATGAGTCAATGTGCAAAGAAAATACTTTCCCAGATAAAATAATAAAATGCAGTCTGATGTGCATAAATTCCAGTTTGTGGCACAAGAGGATTGCAGACAGCAATTAAATAAGCAAAGTCATTGGCAGAGAATTTCAGTCCCGGGGCAGTCAAGAATCTTCTTCCTGTTGGTCCTTCATTCAGAGTAGTCATATCACAAGTTGGTGGGGGTTCATTACCATTCTAACATAAAATAATCACCTCTTTATAGACCCAAATCAGGAAATCAAATCCCTTCCTTGGTCTGGTGTATTCCAAAATTGTTGGGTGTGGTTTCTCTGGTAAGATTTCTAATGTGCCCTATAGTCTCAATTCATCCTGATAAATTTACCGAGTGGTGTCTTTTCTACTCTCAATAATAAACTATGTGCCAGTTTACTCCAGTCTTTCTAGACAAGGTGATTCCATTCATGTCTCCACCCACGTTCAGAGTTATACTCCATCTTCAAAAGCATCAAAATCTGCCTCTCAAGCAATATCTCAGAGAAAGATTATGAAAAACCATTGTCTTACAGGTTATGGAGAAACTCAGGAGGAGCATCACTTATTCACAATATGGACATATTTTATCTCAAAGAAGATTACAAGACTAAATGGCTCACTCGTCATACTATATGTATAGTAAGAGCTCCAGCTACATAACAACCCTGGTTTTGTGGATGGGACTTAATGTGATGGGATTATAGAGTGAGTGCTATGAGAAGCTTATCTGCTCTAGTGAGGAGCAGAACCAGGCACGGGATGGGTAGTGTCATGCAGGGAATGAGTGCCACAGTCATTTCAATATTTCTTAGAACGACAGCTCTCTGCGCCAAGGAAGACATGCGGAGTCATCAGGACTTGCCTTTCTGTGGTTTAGACTATCAAGGAAGACCTCAGAAGACTGTACCAATAAGAGTTATGGCCCAGCTTTTGGAACGATAGACCAGTATCCATGGAGACATCTAACAAGGGTCAAATTGTCTTTCAGCTTGTGAGAGTTTGGCATCTTTGTTGATTCTATTAACATGGATCAGTACTGTTCTTTTCCCCCAGTTGTCTTTCAAATAGATGACCATATATTTATATTTTCTGCATCTCTAGTAGCATCACTAACAATGTTTGTTTATTGGATTCAACAACCAAACTCATATCAGAAAAGTGCAAATGTAATTTACTATAAAATAATGTTATTTATATGTGTGAACCAATACTTACATAATGTAAGTGAGTAAGACTGCCAAGAAGAAATATTTATCAGGACTCCTGAAAACTATGTTAGGGAAGTGAATAACTTGGTAAAAATCAGGCCGATATGTATTCAACAGAAATTTCATGGGTTTCATGTTACTTGTCAATCTAAATGTTCTCTGCTAAAGATACAAACATAGGTCTCAGCTTTCTTGACTTTGAACTCAAGTAGATATCAGTGTTATATTACACAGAAAATATTGCCTCATGAAACACCTGGAGGAAAAACATTGCTCATAAAACTAGCCACAGAGTGCTAAGATCTCACACACACAAAAAGATATGTCTTAATTTCTGAGGCATTAAGATGTTTTTAAAAGTCTGAAAACATAGTATAACCTCTTTCACAAAACATGATAAACTATATGAAATCTTAGTTATGAAGGAATAAATGTATGTTAAAAACATAACATTTTAAGCTATGAAGTACAGTAATAATACTCTATGAACTACTACTCTTTCTAAGAACAAGATCATACCTCCTGCCTGAAACAATTTCACTTCTTAAATTCATCTCATGACTCTACTCCATCTTACACTAAGAAAGAAAAGTGTGTTTCTTGAAAAAAGTTTCCTTTCAAAAGCTGGGTTTTATTTAAACACTGCAACTTTCAAACAAAACAAGTAATATTTCCTTTTGAACTGAAAAAAAACAATTAAAAGTGATTCACATTTAAAAAACTACAATGTGAAAAGTAAAACATAAAAACACACAAGTATTTATGGAATATTTCATGAAATAAGGTGTATAGATGCAAAAGTATTACTGCTTATTATACTTACTGTTTTGAAATTTTGATAACCACACTTTATAGTCCCTGCTGTATTTTGATCGACAGTTAAAACTTCTCCTGCAGAAAAGGACATGATTCTGAAACTTTCTGTTTCACAAGTTGAAGAGGACACCTACATAGTTGCATATTTCCCTTCTTGTCCACTACCTATGTGCACCAAAACTTCTGTCTGAAACATACATCAGATAAGCAAGCCATTTTGAAAACAATAGAATTGCACTGCTTTTATTCAGTAATCAATCACAAATCATCTCCCATGATCTCAAAAAATATAGTAAGCTACTCAAAAATTTAAAAGTATAAATACCTGTTTTATTACTAATATTCAAGTGAACAAGTAAGACTAACACATTTATGTTTAGATATGGCTAGAACTATTTGTAAAATATAGATGGGACAAGTCTCAAAATAAATAACTATTTTACATACAATATTTTATAACAATTACCATACATACATGTATGTATGACATATACATGTTTATTATCTATCTGTATGTAGATACTTTTAAAGAATAGTAACCACAATAATGGATAAACTCTGCTACAACTTTAATTTAAAATTTTATTACATTATATTTATTCATTTTTGTCAGTGAGTCTATATAGAAGATAAAGGAGCACTGCTTTTGGAGAAAGTCAAAGAAAATCTTGTGGGAATTTGGTTCTGTCCATTTACCATGTGGGTACAGGAACCACACTCAAGCAGGAAGGATTAGAAGCTAGGGCTCTAACTTCCCAATCCAGTTTTTAATTTTTTTAAATAAAGTGCATGATAAAATTTAGAAAGATGTAAATAAGCATATTAAGCAATATCTGTACTTTGGTTATAAATGATCACAAGAGAATCTAATAGTTTTGACTAATTGGAATTTTAAAATTAATTTTGTTTTACATGCAGTTTTTACTGTTGGGAATCAAAACCATGCTCATTTGTGCTGTGCAGTCCTTCGACAATTGAATCAAGTTCTAGGTCATGATGAGAATTTTAAAGGACAAAGAAATGCAGAAAAATAAGCTCAACTTCTTTGGTTCACATTTAGAGGAAAGAGGAAGATGAGTTTTAGGGGGAAAACAGCCTTTGGAGTTCAGGTTACACAACTGTGATCATAGCTCAATAGTAGTGTGTTTCTCTAGCATGTGCAAAGCTCTAAGTTTAATTCACTGCTCCCCACACACATAAACTTTGCTTCTAAAGAGCAAGACTTTTCTGTGAGATGTGAAAATGAATAACAAAACAAGGAGAGGCAATTGAAGCCGACTTATCTTCTATGCTACTGGTGTTATTTAAATCTTCCTTCTTCATTTCCTTCATATAGTGAAATGGTATAGTCATTTCTTTGAGAAAGATGCAATCCTGTGTATTGTATTAACAAATGCTCTTTTCACTTGCTGATTCCTCAAGGTGTAGATAAAAGGATTCAGAAGTGGAGCCACTGAGGTGTTGAGCATGGAAATTCCCTTGGAAATAGATACTCTCTGCTTAACTGAAGGTTTAGCATACATGAAGATGCAGCTGCCATATGAGAGGGATATCACAATCATGTGAGAAGAGCACGTCGAGAAAGCCTTCTTCCTCTGGCTGGTTGAAGGGATTTTTAGAATCGTCATGGCTATGTAGGTGTAGGAAATTATCACCATTACAAGTGTGAGAAAGAGTGTCACCAAAGCTGAGACAAAGCCCATTGTCTCCAGGAGCTGTGTGTCTGTGCAGGAAAGCTGCAGCAGAGGAGTGGTGTCACAGTAGAAATGATCAACGATGTTGGAAGCACAGAAGTCAAGATTCAAGCCTAACAGGAGTGGTGGAAAGATGANTGGTGTCACAGTAGAAATGATCAACGATGTTGGAAGCACAGAAGTCAAGATTCAAGCCTAACAGGAGTGGTGGAAAGATGATAAGGAAGCCAGCAAGCCAACAACTGAGGACCAACTGCACACAGATTTTATTGTTCATGATGGTCATGTAGTGCAGGGGCTTGCAGATGGCCACATAGCGGTCATAGGACATGGCTGCCAGCAAGTAAAATTCTGATGCTCCAAGTAAGAAAGCAAAAAACATTTGAACGGCACAACTGTTATACAAGATGCTTTTGTCCCCTGTTGCAATAGTAGCAAGCAATTTGGGGATGCATGTAGTAGTGTAGGAAATCTCTAAGAAGGAAAAGTTCCGAAGGAAAAAATACATGGGGGTCTTCAGGTGAGCATCCACCAGGGTTAGTGTGATGATGATCAGATTGCCAGTGATGCTGAGCAGATAGGTAAGAAACAGGAAAATGAATAAGACAACTTTCCATAGCGGGTCATCAGTCAAACCTGCAAGGATGAAAACTGTCACCTTTGTGTGGTTCTTCATTGTGGTCCTCTAGTGGTTAGCTGGTCTAAGTGGACAAGAGAGAGGTAGGTGGAGGGAGGTTATCACTACAGAAGCATGCTAGTGATAAGTAATACTAAAGTACAAGAGTTCAGACAGCAACACAGTACTCATCCACAATCTAAAGAGAGCTGTGCCAGGAAAAACAGTAGCTTATAACTTCATGGCGTCTGGACAGAAATCAGGATATTTATTTTTTATTTTGTTCTAGAATAATCTATATGATGGTGTTATCTGTTCATCTCTTTTCAGAAAATAAATTATCAGTAAATTAAAGATTCTAGAAAAAAAGGGCTGTTTTGTTTCTTGAGCACGTAACAGAATTAGGATGGTAAGTCATATTTCCTGTTCACTTAAAGAACTTTAATTTGCTATAACATTGAATATTTTCAAAGAAATCCAGTGACATTAGTCACTTGAACCACAGTAGTCTATAATGAAAAAGAATGGAAAAAAGAAAGAGGAGCTAGAGAGAAGAAGGGGGAAGGGAGGGAGAGAAAAAGGAGAGGGAAAGAAAAAACCATCATTAAGATCAGTATGCCTTTCTAGGTTATTCAGCTTATCTAACTGAACTGTCTGATTTTCATTTCAATACTTTCACGGAGGTGATGCAGTTTCAATACTGAAAACAAATCACTGAGGTAATGTTTATATTTCTATTGAATTCAATGACTTGAAGCAATTTTCTTCACAATTACTATTTCTATTGCTTTGATTTCTGCTATCACCATATATTTTGTTGAAATTTTCTTTCAATACCACTTCATCAGGAACAGTTTGTTACTACCAGTGTCTATAATAAACCATTGTGGTTTCTTAAGATTCTAGTATCAAAAAAAAATCGTGAGCAACAGGTACAGCAGACAAAAGATATATGCAAATAGAGTTGAAGGGGGCTGAATGAGATGGGAGGATTAAAAAGTTGTGTAGAATTCTAAGATATAAGATATCTAGAAATGGGAAATGAAATTGAAGAGAAAAATTTTAGAGGAGTGTGTGTGTATGTGTGTGTGTGTGTGTTTGAAGCAAATATGACATTTTTAAACCTTTCAGTTTTTCCTTATGTACTTCTAAAGCTTACATGTTCCTGGTTCATCTTATGAAGAAATTCACAAGGTGAATAAATGACCTACAAAAGAGGAGAACGATTTGATAAAGTTAAAAATCACTTTATACATAAAAATTATGCTATATATAATATATAAATAATATACATTTTGAAAGTATTATATTATCAAATAACATGACTCAAATTTTAGTTGACATGTTTCCCTCATAATATTATTAAAATTTCTAGCTACCATTCAGCTAATAAAAATTATGAAACTGGAGATATTAATAGTGCTTTGATATTATACATAAGACTTTAGCCTTTACAGCAAGAATGAATGTCACGGGGAAAGGAGAAGGAAAGAAAGAGTGGGAAATATGAGCAAAGACAGTAGGAAGTGATGTAAATACCTATATATTGAAATGCCACAATTAATAAACAAAATTACATAGATTTATATAGTTAGTAAATTGGATTTATAGCATTAAAAGTAATAATATCTCCTGGTGAACTTCTAATCTGAGATCTTCACACAGAGATCTTCACACATGAGGACCATGACTTTCTACAACATTATTTTTTGTCTTAAAGATATTATGGTAATTACTTAAACCTCTAATGTATATGTTGTTCCCAGGAAAGGTCACAGGTAAATAAAAAAGATATTCAAAAGCTTACTTCATATAATATCATGAAAATATTTGGAGTCTATGACAGGTCTTAGAATGAGAAACAGAAATGGGGGAAAGACTCCCAGAATAGTAAGGAGAACTGAAGCAAAGTGCTCGGTGAATCCATAATCTACTGAGAAGCAATGAGGAACGTTCTGCTGTCAGGACTGTACCAACACAGCCGACTCACATGGATAAAGATCACCATTTATTGGACATACCTTCACATTCAGAGAGCCACGAGGGCATCTCTTACAGCTTCCTTTGTGTACACGAATGGCCTCAATGGCAATAAAATGTAGGAATTCATATGTCTAAACCACAGAAATCACAGAATCATTAAGTTCATTCATCTATCTATGTGAAGCAACACATACCAAGAATTCAACAAAATTCTCTGAAAGCAATATTCACATCCAAGTCAAATCTATGAATGAACTTTAAATTGTATCACCCATTTTGAGTATTGGATTAATTAAAATGGAAAATGTTTTTAGCTGTAATTATCACAACAGTCTTATTTTCTCTATTAAATTTAAAGGTGATCAAAATCTATCAATGTTTTGGTAGAAAAAAATTTAAATGAATTAAATATACATAGTAGGCATATTTCTTAACTTTTGCAAATGATTTTATCTTTATGAATTCCAAGAAACAGTGTAAAAAGTCCAAAAAGTACAAGCATTTGTTTGAAACACATAAACACATGATAAAGTGGTAGAGATACCAGCACAGATATGCTTGGACCAGACTCCTCTTGGACTAAACTGTTTGATCAAATTTATGAAAAGAGACACCACATTCCTCTCTGAATGCATCTGACACTAAACTACAAGTTAGAATGTGTTTTGTTCACCTATTAAGACAACCCTGTAGACAATTTTGTTAGCAATTGCTTGGCAGGCGGACTTTTGTGTTGAAATTCTCTTTTTACTGCAGTGATGTGGTCCTTGCATTGAATCATTTTCTACTTATTGTCCACGCTGACATATAAAATGAATCAATCCTAATCTTAGGGAATTTTCACGGGCTCACTTCCTGAATCAACATTTAAAGAAAATTCTCATGAGAATTTGAGATTTATGACAACATTTCCCCAGGATTCAGCACTTTTCCCGTTATCCAAATGTACTCCCCAGACAATCTGTACTTTTTTAAAAAAAGATAGAGAATTCTCAGCAGAGCATTGTCAGATGGCTAAGAAACAGTTAAAGAGATCTTCAACATCCTTAGCCATAGGTAAATGCAATTCATAACTACTTTGAGATTCCATCTTACATGTGTCAGAATGACTAAAATCAGTAACAAAAGTGACAGCTCATTGTGGAAAGGATGAAGAGCAAGGGGGCACTCCTCAGTTGCTGATGAGAGTGCAAACTTGTACATCCACTATGAAAATCAATATGATGTTTCCTCAGAAAACTGGAAATTGATATACCTCAAACTATACCACTCTTGGGCATATACCCAAAGGACACTCCATCCTATAGCAAGGACACTTGCTCTACTATGTTCATTGTGATGTTATTCATAATAGCCAGAAAGTGGAAACAACCTGAGGTGTCTCAACCAAAGAATGGATAACAAAATTGAAGCATTTACACAATTGAATATTACTCGGCTGTTAAAAATGACATCATAAAATTGCAGGCAAATGAATGCAACTAGAAAAATAAATCATCCGTAGTAAGGTAACCCAGGGCTGGAAAAACAAATATGGTATGCATTCACTTATAAGTAGATATTAGCTATTAGTAAATGATAATCAAGCTATAATCTACATACCTAGAGATGTTAGATAAATTGAGGGATTATAGAGGGAAATCTGGATCTTCTGGGAAGGAGAAATAGAAGAGATTCTGAGCGTGGATTGGAGTCAGTGGGGATGGGAGGTGGAGGGACCAGATGGTGGGAGGATGAAGGGAGAGACTGTGGGGGACAGACAGCGGGACTGGGAGGCATTGTGTGTGGGGGGGGCAGTGTGGAAACCTAGTGCTGTGGAAACTTCTTGGAATATATGAGGGTGATACGGAATCTGAACTGGTTATCTTTTGTAGTAGGGCAAGGCTTCCAGTGGTGGGACCGGGTTACATTCAGTTGAATTATTGGCCTTGGAGGTCCTGTGAAGACCACTAAACCACCCAGGCTGATGCTAGGACAGAAAGTCTCTCTCTGAAAATTGGAAGCACACTTCCTTGTCAAGGACAAATTCTACGTAGTTCACAGAACTTAGAGAGGTTGAGTTGATGCCAGCTTGGAGCCTTCACCCCTAAGTTCTAGTATCTTTGGAGGGGAAGGTACTTTTCAGGCTACAGAAAAAGAAGCCTGGACACTAACCAGCTGCAAAATCCTACATCTACAATCCGTCCTGCCTGAATAGTTTACTGGGGCAATGTTGGTGCATAACTTGTGGAAGTGGCCAGCAATGTTTCGTTTAACTTGAGGTCCCTGCTAAAAGAGGGAGTCCATGCCCTATACTGCCTGGATGGCCAGAATTAGAGACAGGATAGCCCAGAGACATAGAGTAGAACCAAAGACAACTGAAAAGAAAAATTGAAAGAAATGATTCCTAATGATATTTGGCTACACTCACAACTTAGTGTCTTGTTCACTCATCATAAGAGAGGCTTCCTCTAGCAGCAGATAGGAGTGTGCACAGAGACCCACAGTCAGACATTATGAGGAGAGAATCTAAACTGGAGGTTTCTACCAGGTCCCTCGAAGCTGGAGGAACCCATAGGAAAAGAGAAAGGAAAGACTGTAGACGTCAGAGAGGATGGGGACATCTTAAGACCATGGTCCACAGAATCTACTAAGTAGGGCTGACATGGGATCTCAGAGATTGAATCAGTAAGCATGGGGTCTACATAGGTCTACACTAAATCCTCTCCACATATGCTGTGGCTGTTAGCTTGGTGTTTCGGGGGATTCCTAAAAGTAGTAGTAGGTGTATCTCTGACTCTTTTGCCTGCTTTTGAAACTCTTTTCCTATTGGGTTTCCTTGTCCAACCTCAATATGAAGGCTTTCACCTAGTCTCATTGTTTCTGGAATGGTCAGGTAAATGAGGGACAAGTTTATTATTATAAAACTTATTTTAAGGTGGAAGTCTTTAACTCCATTCATCTGTTTTCTGTTTCTCTACCAGAATACTCCAGATTTTTTTGTTTATTTAGGGAAGATACCAATATAACAATGTGAGAAAACATGTATGTGGCAAATTTCAAAAGTTTTGTGTATATAAAGAGAAATAACTTTATTTTGGTTCAAATTTCTGAAGGTTAGGAAGTCCAAGATCAGGAGCTTGTACCCTTTAACTCACAACAGAAAAAGCAGAGCTATGCATTGATTCTCTCTTAAGGTGCCACTCTACTATCCAAATATCTTTCTCTAGACCTCACCTTCTATCATTGTGCACCGAGGAACTAAGAAGAACAAAATCAAGTAGTAGATCTATCTTATCTCCTTTCTGGAGACTATGCCAATAGGATGCTATGGGTTTGCAGTAAGGAGAGGGAAGAATGCATCATTACCTGAAAAGATCATGAAGCAATCTTAAATTTCAAAATATGTTCTCATAGTTATGTATTACTATAGTCTTGATTGCTTTCCAGGATAAGGAGTTGAGAAATATTTTACTACAGACAATTGTTTCCACTGGGTACATGCATTAGGAACTGAATAAGATGGATATTGCTATTTCTTTGCTGAGCAGGTTGTGGACTAAAAGCTCCCAAACTGAAGATATTCTAGAGAATGAATACAGTGTAATTTCAAGGGCCAGAATTGTTAAACCCTCTACCAAAATCTTGACAAACACTGATTTGTAAGTTTCATCTTTGTGAAACTATGTCACCTAAAATTTTATTTAAATGGAACTTATTCCATTAATATACTTCTGTTTAATCTTTCATTCTTTTATTAGCCAATATGTGTTTAAAATTCATCTATGCCTTTTCATTCCTAACATTTACTAAGTTGCTAACGATCCTAATATATGGGTATATTACAGGTTTCACCTTTTACCTCTTGAAAATGCTATGAATTGCTTTTGTATGTTATGAATAAAGCTTCTTATCATTACCATAGAGATGCTTTTAGGAAGATGCATTCTCAAAATATTTATAACTAATAAAGATATGGTTTTTGTTTGTACATGAAGATTCCATTTACATCAATAAAATTAATGATTTTTCATCAAGAGTGACTATCTCATTTTTCATTAAAAATGTTATGATCATAAATCTTTTCTACGCACCAAGGTATTCAAGCCTTGGTACCCAGTTTGTGCTTCTATTTTAGGGCAGTTCTGGAAACCTAAGGAGATAAGATCACCCTGTAATGAGATGAGAGCAAGGAGAGAGATTTCTTTCTTGACTGAGGGAGGATTATAGGGTTAGCAGAAACCTGGCTCTAGAGAAATTTTCAGGAATCCAAATGGATGACCCCACCTAGGACCCTGGGCAATAGAGAAGGGGGGGACTGATCTAGATTTGCTCTGTAGTCAGACTGATGATGATCTTAAATATCACCAAAGAGCCTTTATCCAGCAACTGATGGAGGCAGAGGCAGAGACCTACATCAGAGCACTGGACTGAGCTCCCAAAGTCCAGTTGAAGAGTGGGAGAAATGAGAATATGAGCAAGGAGGTCAAGACCATGATGGATTAACTCACTGAAACAATTTGCCTGAGCTAATGGGAGCTCACCAACTCCAGCCGGACTGGGAAGGAACAAGCAAGCATAGGACAAAACTAGTTCCTCTGAATGTGGTTGACAGTTGCATGGCTGGGGCAGACTGAGGGNGGACTGAGCTCCCAAAGTCCAGTTGAAGAGTGGGAGAAATGAGAATATGAGCAAGGAGGTCAAGACCATGATGGATTAACTCACTGAAACAATTTGCCTGAGCTAATGGGAGCTCACCAACTCCAGCCGGACTGGGAAGGAACAAGCAAGCATAGGACAAAACTAGTTCCTCTGAATGTGGTTGACAGTTGCATGGCTGGGGCAGACTGAGGGGCCACTGGCAGTGGAACCAGATTTATCCCTACTACATGCACTGGCTTTTTGGAATCCTATTCTCTTTGGATGTATACCTTGCTCAGCCTAGATATAGTATGGACAGCGTTGGACTTTCCACAGGCAATGTGCCTTACCCTCTCTGAGGACTGGATGGGGTGGGATGGGAGGGTGTGTGGAGGGAATAGGAGAAGGAGAGGGAGTGGAAACTTGGATTGGTATTTTTTAAAAATCTAATAAAAATATCACCCTGTCATTTAGGGAAGGTCATTGAGGGTATCTATGTCTGTTACATCTCTAAATTCCATTTGCACACAAATTTCTGCTTTAATGAATTAGAAACTTCATCAGCTCCTTACTAGTATAGAGCACCTCCTCAAGAACTTTTTATCTCCCATCTGGGAGCCTGCTTAATCTTAAATTTGGTTATAGATCTAGGGGCAACACTGAAGGGCCAGTATTTTCTTCTCTGGCATCTCCTAATTTAGGGAAGTTTACTGCTATGTGGTTAACAATGAAAGACTAATTCCCACAAGAGGCAAGGGTTGGAATACATCCTCTGCTAAGGATGGAGAGACTACTTCCTCAAGTGGTATAAACCCTTCAGAATCAGAATGTACAAAGTCCACAGCTTCAGCAGGGTCTTCCCACAGATCTCCATCCCAAGTTACAGGATCCCATATCTTACCAATCAGTGCCCTTACTTTAACACCTGACACTCTCTGAGACTGGAACTTCAATTTTTATTGTAATTCAGTCAATTTTACGATGAGGTTCCAGGTTTGGTATTTCACAATTTGAGTTCTATGGCTGCTGGAGAGAACATTTTCTTCCATAGCACATGTAGAAACCTATAAATTGTTTCTACACATCTGGATCTGGGCAGTTGTTTCACTGAGTTCACTCTTTTTACTTTGCCACTGTACCCCAAGATAATAGAAATTGGTTAATTTTATCCCTAAGATCATTCTTTTCAATTGTCAGTATATCAAGAAATGCTGGAAAGAAGCAGTTAGCATCATTGCCTTTCTTATTTTTTGATAAATTGTGGAAAGTTTTATATTCAGAGCCATTGAATTCCTTATTCTATGCATCACGCCTTTTGAAGATTTCTAACCACAGGCTTTCAGTGTTCTCCATGCTACCTGGGGAGTTTTTGGTAACCATAGGTATGGCAAATTCCTAAACCTGCTTAACATACTTAAAAACCCATCCTTACAATTCTGTTTCACTAGATACATTTCTGATATCACAGTCTCTGTTAGGGTTTTCTAGAAGAACAGAACTGATTAAATATGTGTATTTGATATATGAGAATCTTACAGGCTGTGGTCCAGACAGTTCAGAAATGGTTGCCTTCCAAAGGAAAATCCAAGGATCTAGTACTTGTTCAGTCAACAAGTCTGGATGTCTCATCTGGTCTTCAGTCTACACTGGAATCATGAAGGAGCAGACTCTAATGCCAGTGAATAAATGAACTTGCCAAGAGAGTCAAAGAAGCAGGCAAAGAGTAAAAGTCTCTTTCTTCTTGTCCTTTATGTAGTCTGCCATGAGAAGGTGTGAAATTAAAAGTTGGTCTTCCAGCTTCAAGTGATGTGGATTTAAGCTGTGTCTTCCTACCATAAATGATCTGAGTAACTAAAAACTCCCTCACAGGTGTGCCCAATGCCTTGGGGTTTTAGTTAATTCCGGATGGATGAAGTCAATTTAACACCTATGAATAATCATTACACAACCCATTTTTTTTTTATCATATCTGGGTACTTTACCTTTTTCTTAACGTGGTGAATAACAAATACAGGTAGACCAACTATATCAGGTTAGTTTGTTTCTTTTTTTTTCACTAACAATGTACTTTATGCATCTCTCCAATTTAATTTTCAATTTCCAATGTCCAAATTCAGTGCTTGACACTTACAGAAATTCCTTACAGTATTTCTATAAATTTGCACTAGCCAACAGGGAGCAAACCATGGCATGAGATTTCTCAATCTTCTAGAATCAAGCTTTAAACAAAATTTCATGGCATGAATAATGTACTTAATACCTTATTAGATCTAAAGAGAAATACATTTTTGATTGTGTTTTATACTATTTCTGTTCCATGAAGCAGTTTTCTAACAGTTATAAAATGATGGTAGCCATAACATATGGAATCAAAGTTGAAAACTTGAAAAATTAAATTTAGTGCTGCTGTATAATCCCATAATTTCAAGAGACTGAGGTAGGTAATTCGTGAACTCAAGTCCCAACTGGACTACAGAGTGAGTTTAGTTCAAGGAAAAAAGAGGAGTAGACTTAGCTTGATAGCAATACACTATCTTAAACTGAGTTCTAAATAGCATAAAAAACTTGAATGAATGAATGATTAAACAAATATACAATCCTAGGTTTGTTACTCTCTATTTGTTCAGATTGAAAACTATAAAATAAACATATTTGTTAGATTATCAATGCTTCAATAACAACACAGAATGATAAAGGATTTATAGAGTTGAATAAACTCTCTACACAATGGCAAAACTTTCAGCTGCCTGGCGAAACTAGTCCACTTGTCTAAGAAACTTCCTCTGTGTTCCCTTTCGAAAAGCTTCATTCACTTCCTTGTTCCTCAAAGTGTAGATAACAGGATTCAGAGCAGGGGTGACCACAGTGTACATGAGAGCAGTAGCCTTGTCAGTGTCGGGGGTGTGTGAACTCTTGGGTTGGAGGTAAGTGAACAAGGCAGTGCCGTAGAAAAGAGAAACGACTAAAATGTGCGACGAACAGGTGGAGAAAGCTTTGTGTCTGCCAGCTGCTGAAGGCATTCTCAAGATGGTCAGAAGAATGCGCACATAGGAACACAGAATGAAGAGACAGGGACTCATGATGAAGATCAGGGAAACAATAAATAGCACAATTTCATTCTGGGAGGTATCCACACATGCCAGTTTCACCACGGGCATGATGTCACAAAAGAAGTGCTGAATGTTTCCTGCTCCACAGAAAGGCAAAGTGAAGGTCCATGTGGTCTGTACTGACTCCACCAATGTTCCAGTCATCCAAGATGCCCCAGCCAACTTCAAGCAGACAGAAGGGCCCATCCGCAGAGTGTAATGGAGTGGGTAACAAATAGCCACAAAGCGATCATAAGCCATGGCTGCCAGCAGACAGCATTCTGTCAGTCCCAAGATGGTGAATATGTACATCTGTGCTGCACAGCATCCTACACTTATGGTCTTGGACTTCACCAGGAGGTGCACCAGCATCTGAGGCACAACACTGCTGATGTAGCACATTTCCAGAAAGGAGAGGTTGACCAGGAAGAAGTACATGGGAGTGTGCAGCGAAGAGGTGGCCCAGATCACACAGATGATGAGGAGGTTTCCTCCCACAGTAAACAAATAGATAACCAAGAACACAAAGAAGAGAACAAGCTGCAGCTCTGCTAGAGAAGAAAAGGCCACCAATGTGAATTCAGTGCAGAGGGATAGGTTTCCATCCTTCATCAGCTCAGAGTCAGACATCTGGGAAGACAACAGAGCAGGCAGATAGTTCCAAGGGACACAATCAGCAGCCAAGGGTGTCAATCACCCTCAGCAATGGAACTTATCCACTATCAGTGTGCTCACAAAAGAGCGATGACACCTGGATGCCCGTGAGACAAACAACCCATCAAGTGGATGCTTATTTCTGTTGTGAATCTTGTTATATTTTCGTAGAAACATGGATAAAAAGGCATATAAGTTAAGAATTCCAACTTCTACTTAGTAATGCACTCAAACTCTTTTACAATCAACATAGAACAGAGTTTCAATTATAAGACCATAGAACATCAAATAAGAAAGTGTCATGTTCTGACCTTTACAGTCATATCAAGACTCCTTTTAAGTATCCATCAGAAAGTTTATTCCAGTCACTTATTTAGTACTTACATAATAATCTAATTTTGACTTAAATAGAATATGCTAACCATTAGACAGGCAAGAACCACAGAAATAAAAATAAGGATCTTCTTTTCACCCTTAATAAACTTGTTCAGGATTTTGTGGCTGGGAGGACTGCCTAGATGCTTCTTCTTGCTTTTGGTATTGTAAGTGTTCTAAAATGCCAAATGACAACATGAATCCCAAGCACAAGCAGTGTTTTGATTTCTATGAGAGACCATAGGGATTATATCCCTGTATTGTGTAATTATGTTAGTCTCAGGAGGAATGTGTTAAAACAAAACAACACACACACACACACAAACATGTTTCTTGTGTAACTGGGGTTTTGGATCTTTTAGTATATTTCCAGAGAAAATCTATTAATTTCAATGATTTCACTGAAGATACTGTAAAGTTTCTAGCTGACACCCATGATTTGCTTGAAACTCTAAGGGCTGAACCATAGCAATTTTTATGAAGGTCTATTACAAACTTGCCATTCAGATTTTTGTAATACAATCGGGTGTAGTTTAGAACACAAATGGAGTCCATGCAACCCACATAGTCATTCACAGCCCTTCACTGTCAGTCTTTTAGATGGATAGCATACAAGGTGGATGACCAATTAAATATTAAACTTCCCATTGAATTGACTGAGACATTTTAAGGAAACATGATGTTTCTTTTAAGCTCAGCCCTACCTCAACTTGATGTGCCATGCTTTGTTCAAGCCTAGGGGATGCCTGCCCCTTTCAAAATGGAGACAGGGGAGGAGAGGATGGGGAGGGAGGTAGATGGGAAGATGCAGAGGGGGTACAGGGAGAGAGGAGGGAGGGGGAACTGCAGTTGGTATGTAAAATAAATAAAATTTGTTATTTAAATAAAATTTAAAAAATGAATGAACAAACTTGAGGTCTGGCATCACAGCCCACTGGGCAAAGAAATTTGCTGTAATAACTTGATGACCAGAGTTGAATACTTCAACTTCATATAGTAGATGGTGAGGAGGTCACCACACATACTCATGTGTACACAGCACCCCCACATCAAACACATACAACAAATACATATCTATAGTTACAATATTTTCAATTCAAAGTTTATGCATTGGCTAAATTAAATTTTTCACTGATGATTAATATTCTCAGATCTTATCATAAGAACTAAAAGCAAAAGAAATGAGGGTTGAGAAACCAAGTTTGAAGGTATTATCTTACATAAATCTGTTTTCTACCTCTTCTACAACTATCAACTACAACAAACACTAGAGTTCCTATAAGAGAGAAGTCTCAAGACAGAGAATGATTCAAGAAGAGGATGATGCATAAGTGCATAGATACACAAATTGACATGAATTGGATAGCACAAGATTTCTACAAAACTGACTTATAGTTTAAGGAGACTGAGATATTCCACAACAGACCATCTACCTGCTGGAGACACTGAGATGTTTATATTTTGGCTTGGTTCCACCCAAAAGGTCTCAGGAGTAGGAACATTGATCATATAGATTCTCAATGTAAGACTGGAAGTCTGGGATTCTGAGGCTATAATCATAAATTACTGTAGCCATTGATCTTGGAGCTTTCATACACAAGAAATTAAGAAGAGTGTATCCACACTCAAAGAGATACCCAGATTGACATTTCCATATCTGATTTCTATCTCTCTGGGCTTTCCACAAATTTAGATAATTATAATTGAATCATTTTTGCCCACATTGAATATGGTTTTATCTCTCTCTCCAATTGCAGTACACACACATGCACGCACACACACATACACACACACATTACATTGTTTCCATTATTTTAAATTTTATTTATTTTATCCTTTTATCAAAACTCAATTCTTTTCTCATACAATATATTCTGGTTACTATTTCACCTGCCTCTGCCCCTTTCAGTTCCTCCTCCCCTCCCCTCCAATCTGGACTCCCTTTATTCATCTCCTTAGAAAAGAACAAGTTTTTACGACATAACAACAAATCATAGCAAAATAAAATGAGATTTTAAAAACTACATCATGTTGAAGTTGGACAAGACAAAAGAGCAGAAGGAAAAGAATCACAGAAGCAGGTACAAGATCATAGATCCACTTTTGTCCATGAGGTCCCTGGCCAGCAAGGGGCCCTGATCCTGTACCAGAAGATCCATCAGAGGGGTGAGTGTTTTCCTGACCCACAGAGGAAGCCCCGGAAACGGAGCACAGACATTCCTCAACCCCCTAAACTTCCTGTACATTGTGCAGGGGCTCCTATCCCTGGCTACTGCCCCTCTCTTCTTACCCCATCCCAGCTTGCATTCAGGCATCCCTTCCCTTCCCTTCTTCGGGGGCCATAGATCCCCCAGCTCAGCCTGTTTGGGTGCTGAGACAGGGTGGTGAGTGCAACTGGGTGGGAGTTCCTTTGTTTGAAAAGCCTGCTGGCAGCAAGGTAGGCCTTTTGTCTGCAAGGTCCCTGGCCAGCAAGG